>CM053783.1:308232895-308450395 GCA_028749045.1 Cupressus sempervirens
TACATGTCGGCCCAAAATCCTGATAAAATAGGGCCCAATTTTTTTTAATTTATGAAGTATGTACAGTACTTCCCTGATTAGTCACCCCAATCTAACAATCTCCCACTTGGGGATTGATTAGGCTCCACACTAAACAACAATCTCCCACATGGAGACTAATCCTGTAGCAATACCACTACTCCATGAGGCTCCCACTAGATCAAATCACCCTAGACTCTACAATTCTTTTATTCATGTTTAGTCTAGAAGACCAATCGAAGCTGGAGAGGAGTTTAGCTTCTCCCTAGTTACTACTTTTGTGAACATATCTGTTGGATTGTCATCTATATGTATCTTGTCCAGCTTTAATTTTCCATCATCCAAAACTGACCAAATGAAATGGTACAACAACTATATGTGTTTGGTCTTTCAATGCAGAGCTAAATTCTTTGCAAGATGAATGACACTCTAACTATCTATAAACAAATAATTATCCTTTTGAGGGTGCCCGAATTCTTCTAAGAAGAATTGAAGCCATATCATTTCTTTTGCTACCTTTGTAGTGGCAACATACTCTGCCTCTATAGCAGATAAAGCATTAACCTTCTATAACCTAGAAACCCAGCTCACGACTGCTCCACCAACAGTAAAGACATAACTTGTAGTACTCTACCTGGTATCAGTATCCCCTGCCAAATCTTAGTCAACATAGCCCTCTAAATCAGTAGTAGAGCCCCCAAAGTGTAAACACTTATTAGATGTTCCACTCAAATATCTGAGAATCTATTTGATTGCATTCCAATGCTCAACTCTGGGATGACTCATATACTTGCTAATGACTCTCACTACATGTGCAATATATGGCCTTGTACATACCATAGCATACATAAAGGTTCCTACAGCCGAAGGATAGGGTACCTTTGACATCTTCTCCTCCTCTTCTTATGTCTTGGGACACATCTCATTTGTCAACTTCAAATGACTAGGTGAAGGTGTGCTGACAGCTTTAACATTCTCCATAGAGAAACACTGCACCACCTTCTCAACATAATCAGCTTGAGATAGTGTCAATTTCCTATTTTTCCTATCTCTACTAATCTTCATACCAAGGATTTTTTTTACTGCCCCCAAATCCTTCATAGCAAATGCATGTGCTAACTGGCATTTTAGCCCCTTAATGTGATCCATGTTAGACCTAGCTACAAGCATATCATCAACAAATAAACATAAAATAATATAGCTATCATCATGCAACCTCTTAAAGGGTAAAAACACAAACCTGTGTCACCTTTTATAAAGAAACAGGATATCAAAATGTGACAGTTCAACATTAATGACAAAAAAATGGTATTTGTGTTTAAAATATGAAGATGACGTAAATTGATGAAATGTGCAGAATTGGATGAATTTTATGCCTATAATTTTTATAATTTTTTTGAGTAAGAATTTATTCATTTTATTTTATTTTGAAGTCCCTTTTTTAATTATAAAAAATATAGTGTGTAGTTCCTATCATACAAGTATATGCGAATCATCTTTTTTTGTTCTGATTTAAAAATATCTTATAGATGACATGTATAGCTAGTGAACAAAAAAAGAAATAATTATTTTTTATGTATATTTTCTTTGTTATAAGTACTCAAGTTCAACCTTATCAGAATCCAACAATTTTTTCCTCCCGTCAAAACTTCCCTATCAAATTTATACCTTCTTGAAAAAAAATTACATATTGGTGAAGAGGATTCTCTCCTCTAGAGACAAATATAATTTTAATTTTTTTGATATGATTTACTATTTTTTTCCTTTTTTGAGGTAGCATCTTTTGAAATGTTAAAATATTCACTTATAATATTTTGAGATTATAACATATTATAACTAATCAAAAAACTCAAAAAATTATTTAATGATGATATTGAATCTGATTTCTATAAAAGGATATTTTTAGTTTTTGAAAAAATTTGAGTTTTGATAGAGAAATGAGATTTGACAAAAATAGGTTTTGGTATCATAAATGGTGACGCAGATCTATGCTTTTACCCTAAAATAAACACAATGATCTAAATGACACCTATTTTATCCATACTCATGCATAAAACTTTCAAATTTTAGATACCATTGCTGAGTTGCTTGCTTCAAGCCATAAAAACTTTTCTTCAATTTGCACACTAAGTTCTCCTTACCTTTGACCTCAAATCCCTGTGGCTGAACCATATATATCTCTTCATCCAATTCACCATGAAGGAAGGTTGTTTTAACATCAAGCTGCTCTAAATGAAAATCTTCAGTAGCCACAATACTTAAGGCAATATGGATAGAACTCATCTTAACAACAGGAGAAAATATCTCACCAAAATCAATGCACTTTTTTTGTGCATATCCTTTTACAACTAAGCTAGTTTTAAATCTTTTCTTACCTCCATCCTCTTCTTTTAACCTATAAACCCAATTATTCTATAAAGCCTTTTTACCTGCAGGCAACTTGCATAAATCCCATGTCTTATTTTTTAGCAAAGAGTCCATTTCATCTTTCATTATAGCCTCCCACTGAATCTTAGTACTCACCTGCACAACTTTATTATAACATTTAGGTTCACTAGCATCAATAAGTAAAATAGAATATAAAGACTGAGAAAATATTTTTGGAGGACTAATTTGCCTTGTTGACCATCTAACATTCATTGGGGTGTGTGGTATTTGTTGTTGCAGTTGTTGCACATCATGAGGAATGGCTGGAACATCATCTTTTGGAGTATCATCTTCTTTCTTCTCATGTTGCTGCAATAGATCTTTGTACAACACTTTCTCATTGAATATGACATCCCTGCTTCTTACAATTTTATGATTTTCAGAATTTCAAAGTCTATAACCAAATTTACTAATTCCATATCCAACAAATACACATTTCTTTGACTTATCTTCTAGCTTGGTTCTATTTTTAGAATCTATATGAGTAAGTCCTTCACAACTGAAGGTTTTGAAAAAGAATTACTCATGTTTTTGCCAGTCCATGCTTTCTTTAGAATACCACAACCCCAAGGAGTATAGGGACATCTATTAATAAGATATACAATAGTATTGACAACGTCTGCCTACATTTGTAAGGGCAACCCAACATGCAACCTCATGCTTCTTGCATGCTCCATTATAGTCCTATTCATGTGTTCAACCACTCCATTTTCCTATGGAGTCTTTGGAATAGTTTTTTGTCTATGAATACTATTAGTGGAGCAATAATCTTCAAATTCATGACTGCAATACTCACCACCATTATTAGATCTATGACATTCTAATTTCTTACCAGTCTCATTTTCAACCAAGCATTTCCATTTCCTAAAAGTTTGAAATACATTAGATTTTGTCTAAGGAAATAAATCGATACTTTTCTAGTTGCATCATCAATAAAGGTAACATAATAATGAGAACCACCAAGGGAAGAAACCTAAGCTAGTCCCCATACAACAGTATGCATAAGCTCTAATTTCTCCTTTTTATTTATCTTCCCAATCTTCATAAAACTCACTCTCTTTTTCTTTCCATACACACAACTTTCACAAGAATCGATATTAACACATTTCACACTTGGTCAAACTTTCTTTGAATGAAGTACTTTCAAACCTTTCTCACTCATGTGTCCAAGTCTATTGTGCCACAACACTGTATCAGAATCTACAACAGCTATTTTTTCTTCGTGCTCAACTCTGGCAGCTGTTCCTGAACACTCATTTTTCTCTTAAATAATTAAAGTAGAAGGAACAATATGACTTGTAGAAAGATATAAAGTGTCTACTTTCACACCTTTTTCTACTACAAGGGATCCTTTTGAAACCTTCCAATTTTTAATATTGAAAGTAATTGTTACCACATTTTGCCCCCCGCCACATTTCAAATTTCGAAGTGCCTGCCCTCCCCAACGGTCCCTCCCTCCAGTTTAAATAATATTCAAAATCACCCAAGAAATATGAAAAAATTAAATATTTCTAACCTTGCAATATTTCCTAAGTCCCCTAGGTCTATTTTCTCTTACCCGCATGTTCCCCATCGTCTGATCCGCGAAAATCAATGGTTACGCACTATGTTGCTATCGAGATTTCCAACGCAATTCTCCATAGCGACATGGCACCCTTATGACGCGTGGCGTGGTGGGTCCGTAGGATAGAGACCAGTGTTAAGATGATGGGCCAGAGGATGACGTGTATCACCGGAGGGTGCCATGTCGCTAACGGGAAATGGGTCCTTATCGCCGATAGCGACATAGCGCCCGGCCGGGAGGTGTGATGGTAAGCAAGTCTAGGATGGGCCAGTTTTGCGGCGGGAAGAGGTCAGGCAGCCGAAAATTTTAGAAATGCTGGTGGGGTGCCATGGCGCCATCGAAAAACTCACGAGGTTTTCGTTGGTGACATAGCGCCCAAACGAAAAATAGACCATGATGGACTCTTAGACTTGGTGGGACCGTAGGACGGGACAGGTGGGATGAGCTATCTAACGGGTAAAAGCATAGATCTGTGTCACCGTTTGTGATACAAAACTCTGTTTTGGTCAAATCTCATTTGTCTATCAAAACTCAATTTTTAAAAAAAATTGAAAATACCCTTTTATAGATTTCAGATTCAATATCATCATTATATAAATTTTTGAGTGTTTTGATTAGTTATAATATGTTATAATCTAAAAATATTATAAGTCGATATTTTAACATTTCAGAAGATGCTCACTCAAAAAATGAAAAAAAATAGTAAATCATATCAAAAAAATAAAAAATATATATTTATCACTAGAGGAGAGAATCCTCTTCATGAATATGTAATTTTTTTTCAAGAAGGTATAGATTTGATACGGAAGTTTTGACGGGAGGAAAAAACTGTTGGATTCTGACAAGGTCGAACTTGAGTACTTATAACAAAGAAAATATACATCAAAAATAATTATTTCTTTTTTTGTGCACTAGCTATACATGTCATCTATAAAATATTTCCAAATCATAACAAAAAAAGAAGATTTGCACATACTTGTTTGACGGGAACTACATCCTATATTTTTTACAGTTAAAAAAAAGACTTCAAAATAAAATAAAATGAATAAATTCTTAGTTAAAAAAATAATAAAAATTATAGGCATAAAATTCATACAATTTTACACATTTCATCAGTTTACATCATCTTCATATTTTAAACACAAATACCATTTTTTTTGTCATTAATGTTGAACTGTCACATTCTGATACCACTTTTCTTTATAAAAGGTGACGCATGTTTGCGCTTTTACCCTAACGTTGTGGCCTCGTGATTGGTCAGGGTGGTACCTCATCTACCACGGTGGCATTTCAGAATATGCCACGTTTGCATCAAAGGGTGAGATGGCAGTTGGGCGCTATCTCGCTATGGGAAGGTTGCCTCGATTTTCCCATAGTGACAAAGCACCTTAGTACCACGTGGCAGGTCAGTGGGGCTAAGTGTTATGGAATTCGCCAGAATGGTGCTACGTCAGGCCAATGAAGGACTACCATATATGCCAGGTCAGAACATAGACATGAGGTGGCACTAGATCTTCAATGCGGCTAGCGCAGTCAGGGGTTGAGTTTTGAGCCATCAAATCTGCAGAGATCAAGGGCAGGCGCCATCGCGCTATGGGGAAGTTGTGCGAGGTTTTCCATAGCGTGTTGGAGCCCTTCTACCACGTGTCCTTGGGGCCCAGGGGGGATGCGCAGTTAACATCATAGTTATGATTGACAGTTAAGTTGCCAAGTCAATGATACAGTCAGGTTGGGGCATCGCAGTCACAGTTTGGAACCTCCATGGATAGAAATAATTGTTGGGTGCTATGTCGCTATTAGGAACTTCAGGGCATGGCGCCCATAGTGACATAGCACCCAGTCAAACATAAAGGTGCAGTCAGCGCGTGAAGAGGACTGCCAGGGTGGCAAAGGGGAGGAAAGTGATTGCTCCACGTGGCCCAGTCAACATGTGGACCTGGTTGACTTTTTTGACCCTGCTGTTTCATGAACCAAAAAGGATAGAAATCATTTATTTATTTTTTTCCATGGATCTGATTTCATAATCAATTTCCACCAACTAAGAATGAATACCAGGTGCATAGGGACACTCCATCTATCCAGTCGATCCATCTACCATGTCAAGGAATGTTGTGGCGCCATTCCTGCCCCTTCAGTGCCCCTGTTTTCAACGAGATATTAGATTTTCTGTACCTAGAGCCATGCCTAGATTAGATCCTTGATTGGATTTTGCAGATGAGGAATTAATGCCAGTAGGTGAGAAGTGAATGTAATGCAAAAAATCCTCAGTCATGCCCAAATTATAAAGGCAATTTTGTGATCTTTTTTCAGGGTGGACTCTTCCTGATTTCTCTGTTGCTGCTTGCAGATTTGCAGTGTAAAAATCCCTTTGTCTCTAAGGTAGATGAACATCCTGTATCATCTCTTTCAGCCATCAACGTGTATGTGTATCGTTTTGCCTCTCGTTGATGCATTGTTGAGATCAGTGGTCTGCATACTATATCTATCTTTGGCCTATTGAATAATATACAAGTGAAATCTTCTGTTCCTAGTGTTATTTAGTTGGTCTCCTGATCTGTATGTGGCTGTTGGTTGATATAAGTCTGAATGAATGTATGACCTTGAATGTTACCCTAGTTTCGTAGTGCATATTTGGGTAAAGAATGAGTTTGAACACTCTGTTTTGGTGCATCACCGCCTTAGATTAGACTAGGTAGATTTTCTTTAATGCTCTCTTTCTCCCTTTCCCTTCTGAGAATAGATAGGTGCGCCCTGACAGTAAGAGGAAGCTGGCCTTCTCCGGAGACTCAACCTTGCAGTTCAAGTCCCACAGCTTGGAGGTTGTTTCAATGTTTGACTAGGTTGTCCTCGCGCATAGGCCTTGGACAAGGGTGCAAACCTAAGTGACAACAATTTTTGGCATGCCCGGTGGGACTCATATCAGAAGATTTCAAGTCTATTGGTGTCAAGAAGAAAGAATTCTAGAGATAAATGCTGAAGAAGTAGTGCTGGCTTCAGTTTTCAAGCCTTCAAGAGGCTAATTCTTCAAGTACTTGGTGACTCCGAACATCAAAAAGTCTAGTTCTAGACCAAGTTTACAGTGATTCATGCCCAAGACTGAAACAAGGGCATCTTCTAGAGGTAAATTTCAATATCAAGAGCTTTCTCTTTCAAATCCTAGGAGAAGAAGGACTAGAACTTCATTATCACCAGTTAGGGGTAGAATAACAGTTGATATACCTGTAAGATCTGTCTCTACTCCCCCTACTGTTCGAACTCAACCTAGATTGCCATCAACACTCATCAATAGAACACTTGTTTATATGGCACAGCCAAGAGTTCATGCTTTTTCCACCTTTAATGGTGGAAGTCCTCTGTTGTTAGCCCAAAGACATGATATACCAGTATCTGCACTAAAAAGTATACCTGATTTTACTGGTGAAACTTCTATTTCCCCTCTAGAGCATATCCAAGAGGTAGCGAATGTCTACAATATTCATGGTATTAGAAAAGATGATGTTGCCGTCAGACTTCTAGCCTCATCTTTAAAAGGAAAAGCATTACAGTGGTATAGAGGCTTAGCTCATGGTTCCATAACTGATTGGGATGGACTAGGAGCAGGATTATGCAAAAATTTTGAGGATAAGAGTGACCATTTGTCACTACTAGAGCAGCTGACTACAATAAAAAGAGCCCCCCATAAATGTATCACTGATTTTAATTACAGATTCCAAAAGACATGGGATAGGATACCTACTATAGTGAAATGTACCCCTTTTAATGCCTTCTTGCATTACCTTAGAGCTTTCAACAGTGACATTGCCACCACAATCCAAACTATGGGAGGGGATACATTACCGAATTCTTATGAGACAGCTATAAAGGCTGAGAACATCCTAATACAAGGAGGAAAGTTGGCTCCAAGGCCTCCTATGCCTTTATTTCCTGATGTTCCCAACCACCAACCAGCGATAGCCCCCCTTCCTACAATTTTTACATCACAAGCCCTTACTCCAGTTCCCCAAGCTTCCACATCCTCAAATGGAATAGATGAGCTCAAGGAAATGCTCCAAGGTCTAGTGCTGAATACAGAAAAAAGAGAGAGGACTCTGGATAAAAAATTGCAAGAACAGGGGAACGAGTTGAAGGACCAAGGGAAGAGATTAGAGGATAGTTTTTCTCTAATAAAAAAAAAGAGTAACAAGGTGGTGGCCTTAGAAAGGCAGCAAGCCCAAAGTGGCAAGCCTCCCCAGTTACAACATCAGGCTCCAAGTGGTGGTAGGCCTCCTAATCATTGGAATAGCTCTTTTGATCAGAATAGGCAAAATAGTCATGTTGCTGCTTCAAGCTCAAATCAGAGTAGAACTTTAGTTCCTCAAAATAACTTAGCGGAAGATCAAGACTTCTGTCCTTCATGTAACTATTCTTATACCTATTGCATATGTCAGAAGGTAGAATTTTATTTGGCCCTAACTGTCCAGGAGTCTGCAGTAAAGCAATCATACAAGGAAGATCATCCCAAGGAGTCCTCATATATTCAGAGGCAGGGTGATTGCTCTTTTATGAATCACCAGATGTAGGAGCATTGTAATGTAAACCAGGATTCCATTGCTCATAACAAAAGAAGCAAAAAGAGAGCTATGGAACATACTGCCCCCCTTTCTCCTGAGCAGGCCTCAACTTCGAGTGTTATACCTCATATACGAACATCAAGTGAGCAGGCAAACACTTCACAACAGCAAAGGCAAGGTCCAAGAAAGGAGGATGCAAGTGATCCCTATGTTGCTCCATCTCAGCCTCTCATGGGTACAGCTCCCAAAGTTTCTGCCAAAATTCCTAATACACCCTTGAGTGTGGTAGAGCAAATGAAAAAGACCAATGTAAGCATCTCCATGTGGGATGCAGTTGCCACCATACCAATGTAGAAAAGGATGCTGCAACAAGAATTGGAAAAGATCGAACCCAAAGATCATTCATCTACCACAGAGAGTGACACTAGTTTAGTACAACCATTAGGTAATGTGGAGACAAATAAAAAGGTTAGACCTCCTCCATTCTATGTTTCTCTGATTATAGGGGGCAAGTTAGTCCATAATTGCATGATAGATTCAGGGGCTAGTAGCTCAGTAATGCCTAGGTGTGTTGTGGATGCTTTAGGAATGAAATATGAGCCCATTATTAGGGATGTGTTACAACTAGTTGGGAGTATTGTCAAAACCGTAGGCATCCTTAATAATGTGGAAATGGACCTGCATGCATGCCCTGGTTGTACTGTGATTCAAGACATATCTATTGCTAAAGTCAAGCCCTATTTTGCCATTTGTCTTTCAAGAGACTTCACTGCCCAAATAGGTGGATTCATATCTGCTGATTGGTCTTATATGTCATTTAAGACCAGATATGGGGCCAATGCTTCAATTACAGTAGAACCTCAAGCCCTTCATCACACTGAACCCTACACTCCCAACTTCATTAATATGAATTGCCCTATTTTGGAGATGGATGAGAATGACATAGTAAATGAGCCTGCCACCTCCATAGTAGAGATTCTTGATTTCTTCTTAGATGAGTGGGCAAATACATGTCAGTTTGAACCTATTTCGGAAACTCTTGAGACAGGCCTTAGTACATATTTCATAATAGAGAAGGAGGCTCAAGTTCCTGATCTTGTTGGAGCTAATGATGACATAAGTGGGATATGGAGTATGTACTTCAATGGCTCAAGGAATAGAAATGGATCTGGGGCTGGTGTTATGTTGATCTCTCCTGCACAAATAAGATACTACTTCTCTTTTAGGCTCCAATTCAGTTTTACCAATAATGTGGCCGAGTATGAATCTTTGATCCAAGGTCTCCTACTTTCCCAAAAGAGGGGAATTCAAGCCTTGAAAGTATATGGAGATAGTGAGTTGGTAGTGAACCAAGTGAGAAATCAGAATATCACCAAAAATGGTCTACTCAAGTCTTACAAACACAGAGTCTGGGATTTGCTTGAGGGTTTCCAAGCATTTAATATCCAGAGCATTCCTAGGAAAGAAAACAAATATGTTGATAGACTTGCAGCAATGGGTGCATCTTATGATGTGCCAGGGAATCTTGAGGAAAAGAAGAAGCAAAAAATAAGGGTGGTAGTAAGGCCTACTGTTCCTAATAATAATACTCATTGGCAAGTGTTTGAGTCTGATGAGCAGGTTGTGAGTTTCTTGCAGAATGAAGCAGAATTTTTAGAAAGAAATCAGTCAAGACTACAAGACCAGTATGGTGATCAGATCATTCACCTCAGTTCCAACAAGTTGCCCAAGGGTCTCATTACCTTGGAGAGTGTCTTTAATCTTGATGATTAGACAAGAGGCAAACGAATTAATTGAGCTACAGAAAAGGATGATCATGCTCCAGTTACTATTGCTGATGGAAAATCTCTTAACATGGGGAAGGTATGTTCTAAGGCTGAGCAAGAAAGTTTCATTCATCTATGTCAAGAATTTAATGATGTGTTTTCTTGGATGTATGATGACTTAAAGGGGTTTGACCCTAGTTTGTTTCATCATACCATAGATTTAGTTGATAGGGTCAAACCAGTAAGGCAAAAACAAAGGCCAGTGAATCCCAAGATTGAACCCTTAATGAGGAAGGAACTATCCAAGTTAATTGAAGCTAACATAATTTTTCCTATCAAACACTCATCATGGGTGGCTAACCTTGTCCATGTAAGGAAGAAGAATGGAGAAATCAGATTGTGTGTGGACTTTAGGGATCTTAATCAGGCTTCCCTTAAGGATCACCATCCTCTCCCTTCTATGGAGCAAATTCTGTCCAAGGTCAGTGGGGCAAGGAGGTTCTCTTTTCTTGATGGATTTTCTGGTTATAACTAAGTGTTGGTTAAAGAATCTAACAGATATAAGACAGCATTTACTACTAAATGGGGCACCTATTCTTATTGCAAGATTCCATTTGGACTAGCAAATGCCAGTGCCACATTCCAAAAGGCAATGGAGGTGGCTTTCAAAAGATTAATCGACAAGTTTGTCTTAGTATACCTTGATGATATAACTGTATATTCCAAGAATGTAAAAGATCATCTTGATCATTTGAGACAAGTATTTCTAAGATGTAGAGAGTTTGGGGTTTCCCTCAACCTAGCCAAGTGTGTCTTTGCTACAAGCCAAGGAAAATTACTGGGACACATTGTATCTAAGGGTGGGTTGACCATTGATCCAGAAAGAACAAAAGCAATACTTGCCCTTCCTCTCCCTAAACACAAGAAAGGGCTGCAAAGTTTCCTTGGTAGGATAAATTTTGTAAGAAGGTTTATTCCTAATCTTGCCATCATGGTGAAACCCCTTACAGCCATGCTTAAGAAAGATATGGTCTTCTCATGGACCAAGGAGGGGAAGGAGATTTTTGAAGAAATTAAGGCAGCCATAGCCTCAGCCCCCACTCTCATGAACCCAAATTTTGAGAAAGATTTGATCCTCTACACTTTAGGTGGTGAGTCAAGTGTTTTTGCTGCCTTAACTCAGACAAATGACAAGAATGAGGAGCAGCCCATAGCCTTCTTTAGTGAAGGACTCAAGGAATATGAAGATAAGTATAGCTTTTTTGAGAAGCAAGCCCTTGCACTCATTAGAGCCTTGAAGAAATTTAGACACCTCTTATCCCACAATAAGATCCATTTGTTGGTGCCCCATGCGAGTGTAAAAGACTTCCTGTTAAGCAAGGACATCAGTGAAAAGAGAGCTGGATGGATCACTAGGGTAATGGAATATGATGTTGATATTTAGATTACCAAATTGGTAAGAGGGAGAGGATTATGCAAAGAAATGTTATCAAGTCAGGATTCAGATGAAGGGACTACTATGGTAATTGCAGAGCAGTAGGAGGAAAGGAATGTTAATGCCCCAAGGAGCTGGATGGATGACATGAGGATCTTTTCATCAGGGAATGGATACCCTTAGGGATTGGACAGAGCTAAAAGAAGACAATATAGACTGCAATCCATTCCCTATGTTGTGATTGATGATATCCTATTCAGGAGGGATTTTAATGGGACCCTGTTGAGATGTATTGAAGAGGATCAGGTTGAGAGGATGATTAAAGAACTTCATGATGGCCTTGATGGTGGCCACTTCTCTGCAAGAACAACCGCCATGAAGATCATGAGGGCTGGATATTACTAGCCATCTCTGTTCCATGATTGTTATAGGTATGTGAGAAAATGTGAGAAATGTGCCTTTTTCTCAGGTAAACAAAGACTTGCAACTCTTCCTCTTCACCCCATTCAGGTGGATCATCCCTTTACCCAATGGGGGTTGGATTTTATAGGCCCCATTAATCCTCCATCTAGTGCAGGTCATAAATGGATCTTGGCTGCTACCGATTATTTCACTAGGTGGACAGAGGCAGTTGCCTTGATGGTTCCTACAGAGCCATCAGTTGTTGAATTCCTTGATGGAATTGTATCTAGGTTTGGAGCTCCTTCTACTATCATTTCAGATAATGCTAAATCTTTTGTCGGAACCCAGATTTGTGCATGGGCAATGAATCACAATATCTATTTGAGCACATCATCAAAGTACTACCCCCAGGGTAATGGTTTAGCTGAATCTTCCAACAAGAATCTGATCAGAATCATAAGGAGAACGATAGAAGACAGTCAGAGGGTCTGGCATAAAAAATTAAGGACTACTCTGTGGGCTGATAGGATAACACCCAAGAGATATATTGGGAATTCACCTTTTGTGTTGGTATATGGTAGGGAGGCCAGACTTCCAATCTCGTTGGAATTCCCATCCTTGGAGTTGGCTCACCAGCTGGAATTGGTTGAAAATAGTTCCATGTCAATAAGAATGGTAGAGTTGATTGAACTGGAAGAAAAGAGAAACAAAGCTATGCAAACCCTAGAGATACACCAACAGCAGATGAAGAAGAGTTTTGATAAGAAGGCAAGGGCCAGAATCTTCATAGAGGGAGATTTAGTTCTCAAGTGGGACTCAGACAGAGCAAAACTAGGAAGGCACTCCAAATTTGATCCACTATGGAGTGGCCCTTATCTGATCTCCAACTGCAAACAGGCCAATGCGTTCCAGCTAAGCAGGCCACATGGTGAAATTCTGCCCATTCCAGTCAATGGGATCTATCTGAAGCCCTGTTTCTAAAAATTTGGGAATCCATGTACATAAGTAGTTTAGTTTCTTTCTGTTGTTCCTGCTTTCCAAGAAGTGCACGTGTACGGGTTTCTCTCTGTGAGTAGCCAGGTTTTGAAATTTTGAGGTTGCAGAGGAGGAAGTTTTTGTTTTTTGGCTCCAGTTGCAGGGTTTCATGTTTTGACCTCTCATAGGTAGTGGTTAGGGTTTTACAGTTCACCAGACCCATTTTTTTGACTCCATAGCCCAATAGATACATAAGGCCACTGGTCTGATGCAGAGCAGGCTTGCATCCCCTGTGAGTCGCCAGAATGTTACCACATTTTTCCCCCCGCCACATTTCAAATTTCAAAGTGCCTGCCCTCCCCAACGGTCCCTCCCTCCAGTTTAAAGAATATTCAAAATCGCCCAGGAAATATGAAAAAATTAAATATTTCTAACCTTGCAATATTTCCTAAGTCCCCTAAGTCTATTTTCTCTTACCCGCATGTTCCCCATCGTCCGATCCGCGCAAATAAATGGTTAGGCACTATGTCACTATCGAGATTTCCAACGCAATTCTCCATAGCGACATGGCACCCTTATGACGCGTGGCGTGGTGGGTCCACGGGACAGAGACCAGTGTTAAGATGATGGGCCAGAGGATGACGTGTATCACCGGAGGGTGCCATGTCGCTAACGAGAAATGGGTCCTTATCGTCGATAGTGACATAGCGCCCAACCAGGAGGTGTGACGACAAGCAAGTCTACGATGGGCCAGTTTTGCAGTGGGAAGAGGTCAGGCAGCCAGAAAGTTTAGAAATGCTAGTGGGGCGCCATGGCTCCATCGAAAAGCTCATGAGTTTTTTGTTGGCGACATAGCGCCCAAACGGAAAATAGACCATGATGGACTCTCAGGCTTGGTGGGATAATAGGACAGGATAGGTGAGATGAGCTATCTAACGTTGTGGCCTCGTGATTGGTTAGGGTGGTACCTCATCTAACACGGTGGCATTTCAGAATATGCCACATTTGCATCAAAGGGTGAGATGGCAGTTGGGCGCTATCTCACTATGGGAAGGTTGCCTCGATTTTCCCATAGCGACATAGCGCTTTAGTACCACGTGGCAGGTCAGTGGGTCCAAGTGTTATGGAATTCACCAAAATGGTGCTACATCAGGCCAATGAAGGACTGCCACATATGCCAGGTAAGAACATAGACATGAGGTGGCACTAGATCTTCAATGCGGCTAGCACAGTTAGGGGTTGAGTTTTGAGCCGTCAGATCTACAGAGATCAAGGGTAGGCACCATCGCGCTATGGGAAAGTTGCGTGAGGCTTGCCATAGCGAGTTAGAGCCCTTCTGCCACGTGTTCTTGGGGCCCAGGGGGGATGCGCAGTTAACATCATAGTTATGATTGACAGTTAAGTTGCCAAGCCAATGATACAGTCAGGTTGGGGCATCACAGTCACAGTTTGGTACCACCACAGATAGAAATAACTGTTGGGTGCTATGTCGCTATTAGGAACTTCAGGGCATGGTGCCCATAGCAACATAGCGCCCAGTCAAACATAAAGGTGCGGTCAGCGCGTGAAGAGGACTGCCAGGGTGGCAAAGGGGAGGAAAGTGATTGCCCCACATGGCCCAGTCAGCATGTGGACCTGGTTGACTTTTTTGACCCTGTTGTTTCATGAACCAAAAAGGATAGAAATCATTTATTTATTTTTTTTCGTGGATCTAATTTCATAATCAATTGCCACCAACTCAGAATGAATAGCAGGTGCAGAGGGACACTCCATCTATCCAGTCGATCCATCTACCATGTCAGGGAATGTTGTGGCGCCATTCCTGCCCCTTCAGTGCCCCTGTTTTCAACGAGATATTAGATTTTTGTACCCAGAGCCATGCCTAGATCAGATCCTTGATTGGATTTTGCAGATGAGGAATTAATGCCAGTAGGTGAGAAGTGAATGTAATGCAAAAAATCCTCAGTCATGCCCAAATTATAAAGGCAATTTTGTGATCTTTTTTCAGGGTGGACTCTTCCTAATTTCTCTGCTGCTGCTTGCAGATTCGCAGTGTAAAAATCCCTTTGTCTCTTAGCTAGATGAACATCTTGTATCATCTCTTTCAGCCATCAACGTGTATGTGTATCATTTTGCCTCTCGTTGATGCATTGTTGAGATCAGTGTTCTGCATACTGTATCTATCTTTGGCCTATTGAATAATATACAAGTGAAATCTTCTGTTCCTGGTGTTATTCAGTTGGTCTCCTGATCTGTATGTGGCTGTTGGTTGATATAAGTCTGAATGAATGTATGACCTTGAATGTTACCCTAGTTCTGTAGTGCATATTTGGGTAAAGAATGAGTCTGAACACTCTGTTTTGGTGCATCACCGCCTTAGATTAGACTAGGTAGATTTTCTTTAATGCTCTCTTTCTCCCTTTCCCTTCTGAGAATAGATAGGTGCGCCCTGACAGTAAGAGGAATCCGGCCTTCTCCGGAGACTCAAGCTCGCAGTTCAAGTCCCACAGCTTGGAGGTTGTTTCCATGTTTCACTAGGTTGTCCTCACGCATAGGCCTTGGACAAGGGTGCAAACCTAAGTGACAATAGTAACTACACAACTCTCATCACAGAGTTGCCCTATTGAAATTAAATTCCTACTCAGCTTTAGAACATGTCTTACGTCATGTAGTAGTGAATGATTCCCATTTTGCAACTTAATATTAACTTTTCCCTTTCCAACAATCTAATAGGGTTTATTATCCCCCAAATAAACAAGTCCAAAATCCCCTTGGACATAATCAATGAAATAACCTCTATGAGGTGTAGCATGAAATGAAGCACTAGAATCTAAAACTCATGAATCATCAACACTTTCTAAAGATAGAAGAAAGGAATTCCTCTTTGGATTTGTTACTTACCACATTTTCCTTCTTGTCTCCATCTGGTTTATCTCCTTCATTTTTCTTTCAAGTCCAACAATCTTTCTTTTTATGCCCTGGTTCCCCATAGTACCAGTAGTCATTCAGTCCTCTTGATTGAGACCTTCTCCCCTTTGACTTTCCTCTTGATTTCCCACGATTTCTAGAATTACTTCCTCTCTCAATCATTCTAGCTCTGCTTTGTGCATTCAAAGAACTTCCTGATGTAGATCCACCTAAGGATTTCCTATGAGTTTCCTCACTCAAAATAACACCGATCACATCATCATATTTTAGGGTACTAGATCTAGGAACATAATTACTCACAGTCAGTACCAAGCCATTCCAGCTTCGAGCCAAATAACACAAAATCAAGAGAGCTCTAATTTCTTCATCAAAATTTATACCCACAAAAGATAACTCACTAGTAATAGTGTTAAATTCATTTAAATGATTTGCAATAGATCCACCTTCTACCATTTTCATATTAAATAAATGCTTCGTGAGAAATACCGTATTTGAAGTGGAGGGTTTTTCATACAATTTCGCTAGAATTTGCATCAACTCTTTTGTTGTCTTGGCTTTTGTAATATTGAATGCCACCGATGGTGCTAGGAATAATTGGATGCTTCCAAGTGCCTCTCTATCCAAAAGATCTCAGTCATCATTTGACATAGATCCCTAATTCTTGGTTTTTCCTTCCAACGGATTCCATAAATCCTTCTGATAAAGATAGTCTTCCATTTTCATCTTCCCTAATTGAAAGTTCTGCCCATTAAACCTTTCAACCCTCAGCTTACCCATGTCTGCCATCGCTTCCACTCAACTGTGAGACTTTCTTGTAGAGGATAACTAAAAGAAAAACCTCGCTTAGATACTACTTGTTAGGATTAAACCTCATATAGAAATAACAATTACATGCAAATATAACCAATATTAGCAAAATAATAGATTACACAGAGAAAAACACAAGACACCAAGATTTAACATGGTTCACCCAATCCCTAGGCTACATCCACCAAACAAAAAGTCCAATATTATTATGATCTAGTGATTACAACAAGTAATTTGGAAGCCGAAGATCACCAAACCAGTCAAGCGTTCAATCAAATTAGTTACAATCTCATAACAAACCATTCTAAGCTTAAAGATCACCAAAAAACTCAACCCTTCAATCATAATTGGCTCAAATCTCATAACAAGTCATTCTAGAGTAAATCACTAAGTCAATCAACAATCAAATTAGTTACAATCTCATAACAAACCATTGTAAGCTTAAAGATCACCAAAAAACTCAACCCTTCAATCATAATTTGCTCAAATCTCATAACAAGTAATTCTAGAGTAAATCATTAAATCAGTCAACTCTACACTCATAACCAATTAGAATATCATAACAAAACATTCTAAGGTAAGAAAGAAAACCCTTTTACACAAGTATTTTTACCACTTTAGAGTTATAATTAGTAATTACATGTTGGCCCAAAATCTCGATAAAATAAGGCCCAAATTTTTTTCAAAGAATTTATGATATATGTACAACACTTCCCTAATTATTCACCACAATCTAAGAATATATATACACACACACACCAAAGGTTAATAATAATAGAAGACCATAGAAGCAACACCCTTAGCTTAGAATTTTTGTTAATTGATGGTTTCCCCTATTTTGAAGTACATTTCACAAGCAATATAAATTGAATGAGCACCATAGAAAAATAAAAATCATGATTGAGAAGATTGCCCCATCTTGTGTGTGTGTGTGTGTGTGTGTGTGTGTGTGTGTGTGTGTGTGTGTGTGTTTGAGAAAATGTAATAGGACATGGAGCATTCAGGATTAAAGAAGCAATGGTTAAAATGAGGGTTTGAAAATAATTAACTCCCTAAGAGTCAATCATACACTTGGTATGAGTAATTAGATCCATCAGTGGTGTATATGAAGAGATGAGGAGGAAAACAATGAGAAAATTAGGATGATCATGGAGTAAAAATGAACAACTATAGGAAGAGAAAATTAAAACTATTTTAAAAAGATTATCCTTGGACAATGACAACACCCTTATTGGTCAAACCCCATGTTAAAAAGGTGATATGAAAATGCCACTACCATCATGGCAATTTTTAAAACATAATCCCCGCACTGCCAAAAAGAGATAATAATAGGTAAAATTGGAGGAGGATTTAAGTAAATGAACCCACCATTGACAACTAGATTTTTGAAAAGAAGAATACATATTAAAATGATTGATATTAAAGTATCACCCATTCATTGTCATAAATAAGAAGAGCACTAAAAGAAACTTAAAAAATATCGACTCCCCTTAGATATATGGAAAATGGCTATTAGACAATCTTGCTTTCAAATACATTGTAGTATTTATATTAGGAAAATATAATTATATATATTAAAGTAATAGAAACAATGAGATCTCATATCAAATATTAAAGAAACATAATTAAATTGTGATGCTATTATCTTGGGTAATATAATCAATTATTTGTTAATGCAATTATCAATATGATCAATGTTTAATATGGTTATGAATCATTATAAAAGGGGTTTCCCAATATGATTTTAAATAATTGTTAACATATGATCACTTCTGATGAGTGCTTCCCAATATCATTATAAATAATTGTTAACATATAATCACTTCTAACAAGTGCTTAAAAATGAATTAATAGTGGGATTAGAGGTCCCTTCTATCTTACTATTGAAATGAGAACCATATTGTTTAAATATGAAAGTTTCCATCTCTTACTCCATATTGAAGTACTTCTAGATAGGGAGTTTGTGGAAGGCAAAGGCAAAGTAATTTCAGGCACATGATAGATTATCCCAATACTAGGGTAAGTCCTTGAGGAGTGTTGCATATAGTTTGTTTCATGCAACCTTTGCATGATAAATCTACCATCTAAGAATGACCTTAGTAATTAGATGAAGTAATAGAATTTTCACATAAGTCACTTAAATTAAATCAATAAACTCAATTGATTAGAATTCAATAATTGAATATTTAATGATCCCATAAGACAAATAGCCCTAATTGGAAATTATTATGATAACAGGTCAAATGCATAAAAAGGGATCATTACAAAGGTTCGCATAAGATAATGAGCCAACTAGATCGATCACAACCTAAAACAACATGAAACTATCCAAATGAAGAGTAAACTAACTAACTAACTAATAGGAAATATTTTGGGGTTATGTAAGATTTCCAACAACCCAAGGATGCTTCTGCATCAGTAACCTATTTGTTGATTGCATGATAAGAATTGCAATATTTTGATTGGCTCAAAAGATGGTGCTTCATATTGATTCATCCATTTCTTGGTGACCCTTTATCTAGTGATTAGACCTAACCTATTTTCTTCTTGTCTCTTGAAAGCAATGCATGTTTTCTATTGGCCCATAGGGAAACACTTTAATTTAGTTGGGCAAGCATTTAATGCATACAATTATAAGCTGAATTAGGGATTTGTTTGCTAAATATGGGCCCTCCATTGTAATGAACAACTATAAAATACCTAGGCCTCATTTTTTACTCAATTGGATTATATTAGCTAAGTGAGAGACTTGGATAAATTGTTGCATGTTACCAAAGTAGTTGCTAATTCATTGTTGATCTTGATGGTGGATTACTTGTGTTGCTTTGGAGTATGGTATGATTCTACATTTACCCACCTAGATGATGATTTTATTTCATGTTGATTATAAATAGTGCTTAGTTACATAGAAGATATTTTGGATGCATCTTTGGTGAACTCACTTAGGCCAATGCCACTAGTTGCTTTCTATCAGTAAGTACGTCTTGCATGGTTAAATAAAATATTTATAAACTTTACTTCAATTATTGGATGTGCATTATAATACATCTATGCACGTTGCTAATGGATTGGTTATAGTTTGAACATCTCTCATCTACCTTAGGAGATCACACAAGCTTGTTTGATGTCAATTTCTAAACTAGGTCTATTAGATTTGCATGGACATTCATAGTTTCTTACATCCTAGGATTAGAATAGTGATACAAGAGTAAACACACACTTAACTATCTAATTCTTAAAGCACACGGAGAGGTTTTTGAAAAGTGGTTATTATGGAGAATCATTTATACTATTGCCAAAATATGGCCTTTGAAAGTTGTGTTACTTTAGGAGGAAATATATAATCCCTTCAAATACCTCAATGAGTGTTAAAAGTTGAACCCATTCGGGGGCATGTTATTGAAATATTGCAATGTGGGCAAAAATAATATAAATGTGGTCGACCTCAGAAGGAAGGTGAGAATTTTAAAAACTTTCTAGGGCAAATAGTCTTCCCAATCTAAAGAAGGCAAATAGGGGTTGCTTGACATAGTTTTGAGGGTAGATGTGGTAGCTTTAGGTTGCAAATTATTGTAATGAAAATGCCCATGTGGTTGTAGCATGTTATTTTTTGAATATTTTAATGTCACTTCAATGAAGATAATATAAAGCAAGCATTTTTGTTCTTGCCATTTTCTTTTTATTTCTTGGTTTTATTGTGAGTTGGGGTCAATAAGGAGAGTATCTTTCCTTAAGTGGTATGAAAGTAGAAGTTTGTGAGTGTGTAAAAAAATCACTAAATTTGAAGTAGTTTGCCTCATGATTGTGGTTGTAGGTTTGAGACATAAGTAGGGAAAATGATTCTGGAGTAGGTTGCCTCATGACTGTGGTTGCAGGTTTGAGACATAAGTAGGGAAAATGTCTCCATGATTGAACCATGGTGCAAGGATCATTGTTGTAATAAAAGAGGGTATTACAGCCCTCTAGAGACAAATGCAAGATTTGCAAGAAGAACTGATATTATGATATACGTAGAAGCATGCTAGGGTAGTCTGCAATCCTATATGCAGGAGCATCAAGCTCAGATTTGCAAAGTTATGGTTCACACAATTGGGGGTATGTTTGAGACATATTGGGCATCCTTGTCTTAAGTGGACATGAAATTTGGAGTAATCATCTTAGATTTAGAGTCATTTTTGGTGGCTACTTATAACATATTCTTGTTTTACTGGAAGATTTTGGAGATTGTTTTTGTGAGCTTTGGTTTGAGGGAGTTGGCTTGTGCACTCTTGGATTTGGATCATTCGATGGAATATGGATCTATTTTGAAGCGTGACTACTCTTATGTGGTCTTTTGAGTTAGTTATGCATTGTAAACTTGGGGCTTGAGGGTGTATTTAGTGTAAGGGTTTATTTAATTTCTATTATGCTAGGCCAACTTGTGGATTAGTTTAGTATAAGTAGAGGGTCTTCTGATGTCTATACTAGGGAATTCAACATGGGGAGGGTGGAGTAGCTGAGAGGAGTGAAGTTTGGAAAAGCTAGTAGTTGAGTGTGGGATTGGGAAACAACAAGGTTGCTTGGTGGCTTATGAGCACGAGTTTAGATTCTTCTTGTAGTTTTGACTAGGTTGTGAGTCTGGGCTAGTTAGTGGTTGGATCTTGGGAGGTCTTGCAGAACTGTTATTGTAATTATTTTGAATTTGGTCGTAACCCGAAAGGCCTTACAATGGGGTATGTTTGATGTAAATCTTATGATTCTATTATGAGAATTAGCTTTGTTTTGGATCTAAATCTTTGTGTTATTATTTATATTTCATTGTGTGGTTCTTTTTTGGGGGCTAGGACATATCATTTGGAGACTCTCTTGCCTTGCACTGCATTAAGTGTTATCAAAGTTGGTTGATCTTGTGATGCTAGTTGATCTTCTAGAGCTAGTTGATCTGGTGGAGTTGTTGATCTTGTGGATTTGTTTCTTTGGGTTTATAAAGATCTTGGAAGATGCATCCAAGAAGATTAGACCCTAAGGAAATTGATGATCTTTGTGATGTTCTAGAGACTAGGATTTCAGAGAAGGTTATATTAGATTTCAAATATGAGATTGAGATGATGAAGAATGATATAGTCATTGAGATAATGAGAGCTATTGCTGGTGTACCAAGCAACATGGGTAGTAAAGATGGTTATGAGGAAGTTGCTAAAGACTTTGAGGCTGCTAGATCTAGTGGTGAAGGCATAATTCATTGCATGGAGAGACCTATAGAAGTTAGAACTAGCTGATTCGATAGATTTGGAGCTCAGTTGAAGTTGAAGTTGAAGATCGATATTTCTAATTTCTTAGGTACTTTGAATCCTGAAGACCTAGTTGATTGCATTGGTGAATTGGAAGACTACTTTGAGTACTTGAGGATATTGGAGATCCACTTAGAGTAAGGTTGGCATAGACTAAGTTGAAAGGGCATGCTTTTATGGTATAAAGAATTGCAAAGAGACAGAGAAGAAAAGGGTGAAATGAAGATCACTAGGTGGAAACTGATGGTGATTAAATTGAAGGATAAGTTCATTCATGTTGATTATGAACTTGAGTTGCTTAAGGGATTGTAGAATCTAAAACAGAAGGATATGACTTTGAAGGATTACACCAATGAATTCTATAAGTTAACTATTTGGTCTAGGTGTAGAGAGCTTTCTAAAGAAAAAGGTGGCTAGGTATATTAATGGTTTGAGATTCAATATTCAAGATGAGATTGGTATACTAAATATTGCTTTGATTGATGATGCTTATCAGCTTCAAGGGTAGAAGAAAAGTTGAAGAGGATACATCAAGGTAATTCTAGAGGTGAGGAAACTAATGAACACGCTAAGAAGGATAAATAAATTATTGAAGATGAACCAAAACTTGTTGAACAAAGGAAAAGAATAGGCATAGCTACATTTAAGGTTGCTATAAATGTGGTGAAAGAGGACATAGATCTTTTGAATAGCCCAATAAGAAGGTCAATGATATAAGAATTGATGTGGTGACTAAGAATGTGGATTGAGAAAATGAGCCTGAGTTGGAGGATAATTTGTAGATTCAAGGAGTATTTCTTGGTAAGAAGACATTGGAACCTTGTCAAAGGAGGAATATGTTCAAAATGCATTGTAAGTCTAAAGGTCAATGTTGGAATGTAATTGTGAATGATGGTAGGCTGATAACATGGTTGTTGAAGGGATGGTTCAAAAACTTGATTTGGAGAGAGTGAGACATCCTTGTTCTTATAGGATCAGTTGGTTGCAAGATGAACATGCTTTAGAAGTAAATGGGCAAGATCTTGTTAGTTTTCAGATTGGATAATATGTTGATCAAGTGTTGTGTGATATTGTGGGCATGAGTAGTTGTCACATATTACTTGGTAGACCTTATAGAGCTATGCATGATTGTGTAAAGAATGTGTTTATTATTGAGAAGGATTGCAGGAAGTATTACTTGATTCCTTTGTAGAATGCAAAACTTGGTAGGAGGAACTTGATTTTTGGTAGTCAAGTTGAGTTGAAGATTTCTCAAAGGGTTAGAGATCAACTTGGAAAACATACCCATTGCACACTGAGGATAGATGTAAAGATGATTGTTGCAGGAAAAGAGATGCAAAAGTGGATTAAAGGAAAGAGTATGCAAGTTGATAATGTAGAGGACATGAATGCAAAGAACCAGTTTAGGGTTTATGTGTTGAACCTTGAATGACTCCAAAAATTTGAGCTCGATACTCCTGCATACAAGATTGCAAATTACCCTAGGATGCTCCTACATATGACAACCCATGTGCCCATGTGTGAAGAAAGATGTTCTCAATAGGTATCGAACTTGGATTTGTGGAGTTATGGTTTGTGCAATTGGGGGTATGTTCAAGACATATTGGGCATCCTTGTCCTAAGTGCGCATGAAGTTTGGAGTAATCGTCTTAGAGTTAGAACCTTCTTGGTTGCTACAAGTAATGTGTTCTTGTTTTACTGGCATACTTTGGAGATTATTTTCATGAGCTTTGTTCTAAGGGAGTTGGTGTTTGAGCTCTTGGTTGGATCATTGGATGGTATGTGGACCTATGTCTAAGTGTGTGTAGTCTTATGTGGTCTTTCGAGTTACTTATGCATTGTAGACTTGGGGCTTTTCCTAAGTATTTAATTATTCTATTTAATGTTTGTTGCCAAGCTGACTTGGGGTTTGAGGGTGTATTTAATGTAAGGGGTTATTTAGTGTCTATTATGATAGGTCAACTTGTGGCTTGGTTGAGTATAAGTAGAGGATCTTGTGATGTCTATAGTAGAGAATCCAACATGGGGAAGATGTAGTAGCTGACAGGAGTGAAGTTTGGTAGAGATAGTAGCTAAGTGTGGGCTTGGAAAACAAGAAGGTTGCTTGGTGGCACGCGAGCACAAGTTTAGAATCTTCTTGGAGTTTATACTAGATTCTGGGTCTGAGCTAGCTAGTGGTTGGATCTTGCAAGGTCGTGCATAAATATTATTGTAATTATTTTGAACTTGGTCGTAACTCGTAAGTCTTTAAAACTAGGCATGTTGAATGTAAATCTTGTGATTCTATTATGAGAATTAGCTTTTTTTTGGCTTATAATCTTTGTGTTATTTTTTATATTCTACTGTGTGGTTATTTGTAGGGGGCTAGGACATCTCCCACCTTGTAGTTCACCATATTAGGGCAAGAGATAGAAGTGGGGGCAAAGTTTGAAGGAGGATAGTTTGAAGCAGAGAAAGAAGTGGCTAGAGATCCTAATGAAGCTAGGTTTGTGACATTCAATGCTAATATTTGAAAGAGACCAAAAAAATGAAGTTTCTACATTTTTTGGAAATATTTGTCCTGAAGAGTTGATTAATTGGATCAATGATATGGAGGATTACTTTGAGTATGAAGAAGTAGAAGATGTTGAAATGGTCATTTTTTTACAAAGGTCAAGATGAAAGGTCATGGTATGGTTTGGTGGAAAGAGGTTCAGTTGGAGAGAAATAAGATAGAAGGAGAAGATATCAAGACAAGATAAGATGGTGGAAATTAAAGAGATAGTTCATTCCCAAAGTTCTTTTGAGCCCTTACCAGAAAGGGTCATTTTGAAGCTAACAAGGAAAAGGTTGCACATAAATGGGTTGAGGTCAAATATTCAAGAATGGTTGATAATTGTAAGAATGTCTACCATGGAAGAATCTTATCAATTTTCTTTGAAGGTAGAATAAAAACTAAACAATATATTTAATGTAAGCAGAGTGGAAGAGGTCATGGTGGAAATCCTAGTGGATGGTCTCATAAATCTAGAAATGAAGCTCAAAATAAGAATCACCACTCTAGTAGCATTCATAATCAAAGGGGAAGACCTAGAAAGGAGGTTTTGTGGAATGCATTTTTAATGCAGAGCACATATAGATTATGATTGTTCCCAATATCAAGGGAGAACAAATAATTTTTTTTTAAAATGCATCAGTTGCATATGTAGATGAAGATATTGAGTTGTTGTAATGCCTCGCCAAGGGATCCAAAAGAAATTACCTACAGTTTTACTAAGTTTGCCAAACATTTTTTTTAAAACTAGAAAGATAATCATACACATCGAGCACATAGTAGCAGAAGCAATAACATAAAATCAGCTATAAACATACATAACAGGTTACATTCCTTAAGGATCCCAAGATGTTGAGTCACATTTAAATTTAATTAATTTTAAGTCTAACAACTACCATATCCACATGAAAGAATAATGAAAAGTCCAATGTCCATAATATACATTTGTTCTGACTGCCTCTTGGCAAATTAAATTCGGATTGCACAATCATTGACTGTACATTCCATAGGGTATGAAAGGCTAAAAGAATATACATATGTAAGAATAGAAATACATAATCCTCTATAGATCCATGATGCAAATAAAATACAATAAATGAAAACTAATGGCATACATGATACATCTATCCATCATAAATAAATAACAACATAAAACACATCTAACTAAGTAAGTGCACAGTTCCTCCCAATTGTCAATAGCATCATTAGACCATCGTGGGCCTTAGCCATCTCCTACGTATAACATCCCAAGCCACCAAAGAGATCATCAGTACTATCATAATAGGGATGTCACAACTAAACATGCTACAACATATGCATAAAGAAATCTAACATACTAGAATAAAGCATAAGTAAACAACATCATCTAAACATGATAAAAAAGCATACCAAGATGCTCCAGCCATGGTGACTATGGACAGATCTCAAATTGTAAGAGTGAAAAAACAGTACCACCCAACCGTGTGGAACCTAAATGGTCCACTCCCACCGCATTTAGGAGATAATCTTAAGTCCCAAATAGGATATCAAATCACATAAAAAAATACTTTCTAAGTCTAGGAAATCCTAAAAGTATACTAACTCAAAGGTTCCAACACATAGATCGACATCTAGACCCAGAGGCACACAAAGACACATAGGAAAGCTACTATGCAAGCAGGAAAATGTCATCACACAAATCATATTGGAAGTTACACGAGCAATCCCTTAGGAATCCCAGGTCCCCAGTGATCCTGCAGCCACAAGTATCCTCTCATACTGACGAGGCATACTATGGAATGCAAGGTCATAACCAAGCATTCTCCCGACCCCATCCTAGTATGTACTAGCACTCAAGACATAGGTGAGAACATACAATTATCTTATTAAGTTCATTTAAATCAATATTTAGTGTAATGTTATCATTTATTAAAAAAAAAACTTATAATGAGTCATCCCTAGAGTATCTTAGGGCCCTTGTCCCCCATTGCAAGCCACTTCTCGACACTGCACATAGATAACCTACCCTAGGCTCATGAAATCACAAATCACAAAAATCACCTCAGCCCTATACAAGCGATTGGGAAGCATCAAAAGATAAGCCACAGTAATCACATCAGTTCTCCACAAGCAACTAAAACACATCAAATTATAATCATAATAATCACAATAGTTCTCTATCAGCAATTGAAGGCATCAATGATAAATCACAATATCCAATGGTTCTCAATGAGCAACCAGAAAACAACCCAAAATAATATTGATCAAAGACTCCAAAATGGTCAAGTCAAACATGTCACAACATGACATCATCTTAAAAAAATAATCCAAAACATCTCAGTCATCTCAAAGTGAATAGAAGGAAAATCAAGTATAACTAATCGATGACTCAAAAATGGTTAAGTTAGGTATCTCATATACATACACCTCAACTTCACACAAGAAGACTAGAAAGCAATAACAATTAGTAAATACATCCATCATAGAGCATACTAACCACATCACCATGGTTGGGTTTAGAAAGATTGAGAACAAATCATCATATCATCACAATCGCATAACCCCTGAGCCTTTGGTAACAACCTAAACTAGTCAACATCTAATCAATGCCAAAACCCCAAAACATAAACAGTACATAGAAAACATCATAATCACTCAATTGATTTGATTTGAAAATAAAAAGTTGAGAAGAACAATTAAGTTTAAGTTTCCAGTATTACTATGAGTTCCTCAGTTAACCCGTTTAATTAAACCATGTCTCATTCTCATAATAAAAGAAATCCCATCATGACTTAAAAGTATTAATAATCAATCATTAAATAATAATAATTGATTATTAAATAAAAATAAACTAAATTTCATTAATAATCAAATTTTTAAATAATCAATATAGTTTTCATGATTTTATCATTAATTCCAATTAGTTCCAATATCCATTTTCCTTTCTAAATTAATAATTAATAATTATTTAATAATTAATTAATATTTAATATCTATTAACAAAATTCTTTAAGAAACATTATATATATATATATATATATATATATATATATCACTAATTAACTTAATTAATGAATAAATAAATCTTTGAATTAAATCCCAATTAATAAATATTATAAATCTTATCTGTAAAATATTACTGAATAATAATAAAACTAATACATTAAAATTTATTACTAAAATTATAATTAATATTAAGATTTATATAAAATTATTATTAAATAATAATAATAATAAATGTTAAAAAGTCCCTTTTTATTATTATTATTTAAAAAAAAAACTTACATATAAACACAAACCACCATATAAAGGACCGCTGGCTTTCAATGTAGCCGTGTGACCTCCTTTGAAAAAAAAGGCCACGCTTTAAATGCTCACTGCGAATACACAGGTGCAGGCATATATGAAGCCGCCGACAGGTAAGAAGGTAAGTTAAACTATTATTTTTAATTTTTTTTCTTTTTAATTATTATTTTAAAAAAGAACTTAAAAAAATATTACCCTAATTTAGTATATATATATATATATATATATATATAAGTTCTTTTAAAATCAACGTCAATTCTTTTTTTTTAACATATACATTTTTAATTTAAGTTTTATTAAGAATTAATAAAAATTAAATTCAAACACTATATATATATATATATATATTGTTAAAAAAAAAATTCTAGTTATTTAAGATTTTAAAGAAAATCTAAAAACCAATCCCCTTCTAATTGCATGAACACATAATTTATTTTATTTTAGATTTCTATTAATAATATTTTAAATAATTTAATTATTTTATTTTTAATTAACTTTTTTTAAAAAAATAACATTTACAATTATAATCTGATAGAGAAAATTCCATTAACCATTCAAAAAAAAATTAATCTAAAATCTTCATTTTTAAATTCAAAGCCCTTCCCCAATTAAATCCTAATTTCTTTAATATAGATAAATGAGGGTTTCTTATTACTTTTATATTCCCCATACAGAAGTTAATAACAAGCATTTAATAATTCACAATATTGAAATGTTAAAACTTTCATTACAGAGAATTCGGATTTACAATCCACAAACATGAAGAAGATAGGAAGGATAATTGTGTAATTAATCACTGATCAAAACACAAGACCTTCCCTGAGCCTAATGCTAATATGCAATCCCCAAAAACTGTGAGAGAGTTTGCTCCTCGTCAAGAACCTTCCTCTAAAAATTCTCCTAGAATTCTCCTTCTGAAATTCACTTCCAAATTTTGCAACCAAAATTTGTCTCTCAAAATTCGTGGTCCTTCGAAAATGAACCCCAAAGTTATGATAAGGAGTTTTCTCCTCAAATCGGGGCAATAATTGTGCGTTCACCTGAGAGGACTTCTTGCTCACTAGAGTTAACTCTAAAATTGACCTTTATTTTCCTTATCTTTTATATTTTCATTCACTTGAAATGGATTATTAAATTACTTTATTTAATTTTCCACTTGACTTCTGTTTTAATTAGTTTATTAACTTTAATCTCATACGCACTTTATAAAATTAAAATATCTTTATTAAGTCCACATCTTTAATCCTTTTAATTGATTTCTTCTATTTTCAACTCATGCATGCATCATGCTATCTAGAATCTTTTTTATAATTTATTATCTTTTCAATTTTTAACTCATTTTAGAAACTTAATTGATAAAATATTTATTAACTCAAATAATAATAATATCCAGCATTTATTTAAAAATGAACTCTAAATATATTATTATTAAATTAACTAAATATTATCACGTTCTAAATTTATACTTAAAACCTTTATCTTCAAATTTAATACTTTTTATTTAATTAATTTCTCAATTAATTAAATATAATTAAATATTAAACTATCATAATAATTTTTCATTAAATTAAATCATTAATTTTAATTTTTTTAATTAGACTTAATAATTATAAAATACACCAAAGACTCATAAAGCAAAATACAAAAACCCATCATAGCAAAACACATACTAAATCAAACAAAGGGTTATAATCATGAATTAACATCATTTGACGCATTTGGAGGGTACACAATTCATATACTTATCCTAATTTTCAATTAGGACAAATGGCTTAAAGGTTTAGGATTTGGACTCAAGAATTTATCTCCCCTCTCTTACCATTGAGATAATGCGATAGGGTAAGCTCATCTTGGAAATTCAGGGAAGTCGATACCCAGTACCTACAACCTGCATAAAATCCACACATGTATAGACACAATATTCTAAGCTAAACAGGCAATGGCAGGAAGTGGTGCATCGTCTAGATCCTGACTAGCAGGTGACTACGACTCCCTTCCTTAACCACATCAGAAACACTATACATAGAGAAAACAAACATGCACACCATACACATGCAGTATGGGGTAAGTATTCATAAGAAAACACATGTGATAATAAACCATCTAAATAATCATCATCAATAACTAAAGCCACTGAATAATCATCATACATACATGAAATATAGAGTACCAAGTAACCTCATCATATAATAACCTAAATGAAAAACAATATCTGATAATCTTAAAAGAACAATACTAATCATCAAACATAAAATTGGCCTTAAAGAGTTTGGCAATGATAGCAAAAATGTAACTTAGGGGCAGGCACTACAGTTGTCATTTTTTTGAAGATGTTGAAAGAGGAAAGTTCCTTGTTACGAGAAGAGTCTTGCAAAATGATGGAAATGAACTTGTGAAAAAGGAAGAATTTATTTGACACAAGATGTAATTGTAATGGTAAGATGGTGATACTACTGATAACTTTTTTTCAAAAGAAATGATTAACAAATTGAAGTTAGAAGGAAGCATTTGAATTCCTATTAAACTGCTTGGTTGTAAAAGGATCCCAAAGCTTTGTTCAATGAACAATATTTGCTACATTTCAAAATTGAAAACTATGAAGAGGTTGTCAGAAATAATGATTGTTATTGCACCAAAAAATTGACCTTTCAATGTCTGTTACAACCACTGTACTTATAGATATCACAGGTGGTCTGGTTTAACCATTTCATGGAACTTGTAAGGGATACTACCACAATGCAAAAAATCCTCCTCCTAGTGTCACTTGTTGTGACCTGTGTAGTTTCAAACTTTTAACTAAGCTCCGATACCACTTGTTAGAGGCAATGATTATCGTTGCAACAACAGATTGGCCTATTAATGCCCAATACAACCAACATACTTATAGAATTCACATGAGGTGGTTTAACCATGTTGACATACTACCAACAAAGGTATAATGTGATATTATGCTTGTAGATGTTTTTCATATGTTGTTAGGAAGATTGATGATAATTTAATCATCATGAAATACATGATGGCTATGAAAATATCTATTCTTTGACAAAGAATGTCGTCTAACACAAGATAAATCTATTGAATGAAATAAAGGAAATTATATGTATTAGTGCAAGAGTATGTTTAGTTGATGGAAGGAAGTTTCTAGAAGGCATGATGCATGAGTATATGTGTTTTTCTTTAATTCAAAAATTTGATAAAGAGGAACTAGAATTTGTCTGTGTAGAAGTTGTAGATTTGTTGGATAAGTTTTAGGATATGTTATTTAATAGTATACATGACGGATTTTCACCCATAAGAAATATTAATCATCAAGTGGAGTTGATCCCTAGAGCGAGTTTGGAAAATGAGGCAACCCATAAAATGATTCCAACAAAGAGTGAAGAATTGAATAGACAAGTGCAAGAGTTGTTATGGAAGGTGTTGATTTGAGAGAGTATGAGTACATGTGTGGTACTAAAAGTAATAGTGCTAGAGAAAAATTTAGAATGGAGCATGTATATATATTTCTAGGCTATTAATAAGATTACTATCAAGTATAGGTTTCCTTTGCCAAGGATGGATGACATCAAGGATTGTTTGAGTGGAGTTAATAACTTCACAAAATAGATCTAAAGAGTGGATATTAACATACATGAAATAGATGAGATGAATGTAAAACACTTTTCAAGATAAAGGAGGGCTCTTATAAAGTATATTGTAGGGTCTTTGAGTTTAAGGGAAGAAAAGTTGTAGATTAACCTTAAAAAGCACAATTTTTCGGAGTTAGTGTGCTTCTGCTTTTTTGTTTTAGCAAATGGTTTTAAAATGGACTTAGAGAAAGTGACGGCTATCCTTGAATGACCCACTTTTAGGAGTGCTATTGAGGTAAGATCATTTCTTAACTTGGCTTGCTTTTACAAAAGGTTAAGAAAATTTTTTAGTAGTAAATGTGGGCCGATAATTGAAACATGAGAGGGGATATTAAAAAAATTAAGTGGAATGCTAGAGAAATAAAGAGTTTTGATTTGGTAAAAAGAAAAGTTGCAAAACAACATATTTTGAGACCTCTAAATTTTAATTAGCTATTTGAAGCACATTGTGATGTTAGTGACAATGCCATTGGAGTTGCAGTAAGACAAGAAGGTAAACCCATTGCTTATTTGAGTGAAAAGTTGAATTATGCCACAATAAAAAAATTTGTTTATAATCAAGAGTTTTATTCTATAGCTCAACCATTAAGGAAGTGGAGACATTATCTTTTACCTAAAGGGTTTGTCGTATTTACTGGCCATCAAGCTTTATAATAATTGAATTGTAAGGAAAGTTGAATCAAAGAGTTTTAAAATAGGTTCAGTTTTTTAGAAGGTGCACTTTTGTTTTGAATCAAATGAATGAGAAGTCTAATAGAGTTGTAGATGCCTTGATTCAAAGAAATTTCTTTTGATAGAGATGCAAATCAAATTTGTTGGGTTCTCAAAACTCAAGAGTTTATAAATTGAGGATCTTGATTTTGGTTAAGGCTTGGAGAGCTTGCACAATTATTATTTCTTACTCTAGACATGACCATTGCACGAAACTTGCTCAACATTGTCCCCAAATAATCAACACTAATGCTTGACATTAATTTTTGTTTGAATTCTAGGACTATTATCTCTCGGTCATACTTGTTCAAACTAATTTCCCAATTCAACAAGCCCTAGGTTGTGTGGATGACAATTTGACAAAATGAAGAATTTCTCAAAGTCATCCTATGGGAAGAAAATTAACCAAAAGAACTCTTCCAATTTTCTATTTAGGTTGTCTACAATTACTTCATATCTACCCAATCTCAATGATAATAGTGACACAATTGAATTGGAGACCCCTTGCTGGATGTTCTTAACCACCTTCTTGAATTAAGTGGACTCCCCATTGAAATGGTCAAACATTTCCTTTGTGATAATCGCTACACTATAACACTAGGAAAATTCATATGCCTCTCCTCTCCACCATTGACCAACATATGTCTAGTTTTCTCCATTAAAACTTGCAAGTGTCAAATTACCTAATCTCGATAAATATGATCATCCTTCATGCCTCATCCATGAACTGTACTCTTGAGAGAATGACCAATTTCCCTTCGTGAATTTGCACCAAGTCCTCAAAAAATTTGTATGCCTTATTTTTGATTTCTTCTACCTAACCTTCTACATTCTAATAAATTTGATTGATTCATACCCTCCACTAACTCAACATGAAGAACTGTAGGAGGAACAAAGGTTTGGCTCTCTTCTCTCACTATATGAGATATGTTGTTTTGATGTTCACAAAAGGCCTTGTTCTTTCCTTTTAGTTTTTGATATTTCTCTTCCAATTTCCTCATCTTTTCTTTTATTGTATGCAGAGAGTCCTCAAACTCCCCAATGACCTCTTGAGAGGTGTGCCCCATATTGAACTATGTGACATTGCCTCTTTTTCTTTATCGACTGTAGGCACTACAAACTATAAATTTCTAGATCTAAACTCTCCTCTAATGACCTTTCCAAACTTTTTGGCCTTACATTTATACTCTTTTTTGTTGTTGACTTGGTTTAGAATTTCATACAACTCGAATGCCATTTCAACTTCAACCTCTTTCTGCTAAATTTTTTGTAACCTTTGCCTTAACCAAACTAGAATGAAAACATTGTAAACTAAGAATTTCTCTTGTCTTTTTACATAAACTGCATGCAAGAAATATAGGATACACGATTATGTATTTTCTCTAGAGTGAAATTGAATCTAGGCCATGAAGTAATTATGACAAGTCTTTGTTTTTAAGTAACAATTTTATATGCAAATGTAGTTATCTATGGCCATCACTTAGTGACCTACACTAGTGAATTTCATATAACTAGATGCCTCTAGTAGAGAGTAAATTGGAATTTTACCATATTAGTAGAGGATTCCTTGTTATTGGTTTTCATCCTTATAATAATAAAAATAATTTAAGCTAATAGGGAATGAGAATAGATTTTGGATCTATTTATTGACCTCTTGTTTCAACTCTCTAAAAGTGTCTACTAATGTTTCTCCTATTTAGATGAGACTATATGATCTCCTCTTATATATTCTCTACAATCTACTTATGTGAGGATAGGTGATGCTATAGATCCTTTACTAAAGGTGGATTTGATAACTACTCTATGTTCTCATAGTTCTTATCATAAATTTATAGGATATTGATCTCTCAAAATCTTTTGAAAGATATTTCAAAGCTTAATAAAATTCCTTGACCACAATCCTTTGATTATGAGTACATTACATTTTGTTGCAGAAGTATTTTGGTACTAGCCACTTGGCCTCAAACCAACCTCACGACTCTTCCTTGTAAACTTATTGAACTTGGTGGATGAAGGCTCTTTTTATCATCTCGCTAATTACTCTACTAATTAGGATAATGATTCTACTATTTTAGAAACTCCTCTATATCTTCTTTCTCTTGTAGCTCAAACTTTGTTTCCATTTTTTATTAACATATGACTAGAAGTTGATTTTAATGCTCCTAAAGATCATCCTCAATCTAAAATAGTTGTTCTTACTACTCATCCACTAACTTCTTAAAGTGTTCCTCTAACCATGAATTTGGTTAACACAACCCTTTCCTACCCTTTTACTTATAGTTGTTATTTTCATTCTAGATTTTATTCTTCCTTCCATGTTAAATAATTTTATTCTTTGATGATGGATCCACTTGGACATATGTCAACATAGGAAAAGTAGCCTTACAAATAAAGTATCTTCACCTCTAATCATGTTGTTAGAGAACCATCTCAAAGATCATGTTTTAGCTTATATGTATCCTAATGTGTTCCATATCTATTATATTTTGGCTAATTTCCTTGTTCTATTGTTTAGATTTTTATTTTTATTTATATACCTTTTTAATGATTTATAAAGGTTTTGGATCATTTCAGAACCCTTCTTAAATAATCAATAATACATAAACATAAAAAGCATTGGATTAGCATAAATAAGACAATTATTAAAAAACAAAGCCATCGTCCAAGAATGAATGCTTATAAGATTTCTGGTAAGATAGACTTTCTATTTCTAGGAAATATATTTGATTACCTATATTAATGCCGAAAACTTTATCACTATGGGTATTGGATTCTTTGTAAGAATACATCACTTCACAACTACTGAATTTAGTAATTAGTTGGTACATTTGAATAAATATTTCAAGTTTCTAATTTTAAAAACTTTTCTTTCCTAAAGTTTTGATGATTAACATATAGTATTTTCAATCTTGAGGTCAATTATATTCTTATTAACAGTTAACTCAAGGCCCATCAGTAACCATATTATTTATATTACCTAGCAATCTTTTAATGGTAGTCACTAAGATTTTACTCTTAAAATCCTTACTAGTGTTAAAGTTATAGCTTGATTAGGGTTGCATTCAAAAGCACCATCAATGTTTAATGTATACTAATATTTAGGCCACATGAAGGTTCCCACATAAGTGGAGAAGAAGTGAAGCATCAACAAGAAAGATAAAACCAACTCCATTATCATTAGTATCATCTTATAATTAAGTGGAAGGCTGAGAGTGAGTATCATAGGCACTTGTGCAAAAAGACTTCATTCATGCTAGGGGCTATTAGGAGGGAGTTGGAGAAAATCTTGTTGTTGCATACTGAGAAAATTGCTATAGTGGTTGAGGACCATTCATAAGTTAGAAACCTGAATTATAACTTTTTATCTTGCATAGATATCTATAATAAGATATTAAAGAAGTGTCCGCTTTAGAAAAAGCAAAATATATTGATCGATAAAGGGGTTACCAAATAGTGCTGATTATTTTAATCTTTCCATATATTGGAGAGAATCTCCGCCTTGAAAGTGTGATTGATGTACTTGAACTTATGGTGAATATAATGCATATACCATGAAAGGAACATGTGCCAAGAAACTCTAATTGAGAAGTCTTGAAAAAACCATGGATAAATTTCCAAAGGTTTGACTACTTATGTAAAGACAAAGGAGTGTTTTATATGCCTAAATTAGATAACCTAGATCCCACAAGTACACCTTGAAAAAGAATACACCAAAGGAAATGAGATGATTATTAGGAAAACCAATCAACCAAATGGTATGAAATCTACATTGCCACAAATAGTCTAACAATCACATATGTCATTACTAGTCTACCATAAAAACCATGAGAAAATAGGTATAAAACCAACAATCTTTATGAATTTTTTTTTATTGTGAAAGATGGTTTTTGGGCCCAATTTTTCATATTTCCACCATGTTTAGGAAATATTGATATAAATTTTGAGAACCCTATCAATTAGAATCATCTTCACAATTATATAAAAAGTATTACAATATGGAGTGGAGAGGTAAAGTTGTCTTTAATTTCATTCCATAAGTTAGTCATGGAAGATCTAGAGAACACATTCTATATTTAATGCCCCGCCAAGGGATCCAAAGAATTCATCTAAAATTCCACTAAGTTTGTCATACAATTTTATTTTTTAAACATGAAAGATAAACCATCCACATGATAGCGGAAGCAATAGCAACAATTCAAATGAAAGTAAACATAACATAACATAACAGACTACATTCTTTATGAATCCCTTAACATTGAATCACATCTAATTATAACTATTCATCTAACATCACATCCTTATGAAATAATAATGATACATCCAACATCCTTAAACAATATACAAGTATCCTTTTTGTAATTACATTTTAGTTTAGCTCAATCATCTACTGTACATGTTACAAGGTATGAAAATCTTAAAAGAATAAACATCCATGTAAATAAAGTACATCATCATCCAATATTAATCCATGATGCAATAACATAAATGAAACCACAAATCATACATCATCACATTAGATATAAACATCCATCATAAAAGATAACCATATATCACAAACATAAATAACTAAGTGCACAGTTCCTCCCAACCATTAATAGCATCATTAGACCATCGTGGGCCCTAGCCATCCCTCTGTGCGTAACATTCCAAATCACCGAAGAGATCATCGGTATTAATGTAGTAGGAATGTCACACCTAACATATACTATATCATATGCAGAAAGTAATCCCACATGCAAGTAAAGCATAAGATAACATCATCCAACATATGCAAATCATCTATGTAAGAAACATACCAGTAAATACATCCATCATAGGGTATATCACCCATCATAATGCTCCAAGAACATAATGAAGATAAATACCAATCAAGAATGCTCCAGCCACGGTATCTTGAACAGATCTCAAATGATAAGAGTAGAAAAAACACTACCACTCGACCGCGTGGAACCTAAGTGGTCCACACCCACTGTGCTGAGGAGATAATCTCAAGTCGCAAACAAGCTATCAAAAGTCACATAGCAAAGATACTCTCTAAATCCAAGAATCCTAAAAGTATACTAACTCAAAGGTTCCATCACACAAAAATTGACATCTAATTCCCAGAGGCACACAATGACATGTAGGAAACCTACTATGCAAGTGAGAAAGTGTCATCACATTTATCATGTACAAGTTACTCTGGCAGTTAGCTAAACTCCACGGGTCCATACTAATCTCATACGGCCACTAGTATCCTCTCATACTGAAGAGGCATACTACAGAATGCAAGGTGACAATCATGCATTATCTCTACTCCCATCCTAGTCTATACAAGCACTCAAGGCATGGGTGAGAACATCAAAAAAATTATCTTTTTAGGTTCATTTAATGCCCATTTAGTGTGTAAATGTTATCACTTATTAACCAAACTTACAATAAGTTACCTTGGTAGCCACTTAGGGCCCCGGCCCCCATTGCAAGCCACTTCCTGACACTACAAGTAGATAACCTACCCTAAGCTCATGGAATCATAAAATCACCCCAGCCCTATACAAGCAACTGGAAAGAAATACCAAAAGATAATCCATAAGAAGAATCATCAAATAACCATGATAAAAGCATCAAATATCCACAATAAGAATCATCAAATCTCCATGATAAGAATCATCAAATCTCTATGAGCATTTAGAAAAGCATCCATAGAAAATCATGACCACAAAAATTCTCTATTGGAAAATGAAGGCATCACTGATAATCATAATAATCATTGGTTCTCAATAACCAAAATATATCTCAAAATAAATCACGATATCCATTGGTTCTCAACAAGCAACCAAGAATATCACAAAATCATACTGATCGAAGACTCCAAAATGGTTGAGTCAAAACATGTCACAACATGACATCATCAAGAAATAAATCAACATTTCAATCCCATCATGGAAACTAGAAAGCAATCCAAGGATAACTGATCGATGACTCAAAAATGATTAGCTCAAATGTCTCATTCATAAAAATTTCAACTATAACAATTAGTAAATACAAACATTTCATAGAGCCTACGATCATATTACCATGGTTGGGTTTATAAAGATCGAGACCAAATAAGATCAACATGACATCACATCTCATAACCCCTGAGCCTCTGGTAACAACTTAAGACTGGTCAACACTAGTCAACCCAAAACCCAAAACATATAGCATAGAGAATACACAATGCAAACACATGTTTTGGTTTACTAATATCACATGGATGAGTTAAGTGTAGAGGTTTCCAATTTTTGTTTCAAGTATACAAAGAGTAATCATTTGACCTACAAGTCAACCTGTTTGTTCCCCGAAAGCATTATCCTTCCATTATTTAAAATAATATTCTAAAAATAGCTCAAGGATAAATATTTTCTCATTAAACTAATCATCATTGACCTTTAATTAAATTGTTCTCTTTATTTAACTAAGATCCATATTCTAATTGATTAACTCTTCTTTAATGTTACTTCTACTTAATCAGAGGATCATTATTCGTTAAATTATAAGAGAGCTAATTATCAATATTTGAATAAGAAGATTATAACTTTATTAAAAATGATCAATTAAATCAATCAATTAACATAGGTTCACAATCCATGACCTATTAACATTCTAATAGTTCTCAATTAAATATTACTAAGTCTTGAGCCTTTTTAATTTAATCGTTATCATTGTTGACAACCATATAATATCTAAAGGCATAATTCAAGTCATAAGGCTTACCAACTTCGATACTTAACAACTCCACTAAAGAATCGTTATTATCATATCAATGAAAAACTTTATTACATACCATAATTATTAATTAAATCTAATTAACTCTAATTAATTTAATTAATAATTACATATCCATGGCAACGTTCCAACTAATATCAGTTGACTAATAACTAACTATAATTTTGTAAGTTAAAAGTCAACTATAATTCAAATCTCTAATATTAATAGTTCAATAACGGCTTGTTATTTTTTAATAGCAAGTTATAGGAAATCTATAATGACCACATTCGTCACTCTTAAATGAATACTAATATTTCCTTAACAAATTTTTATTAATGATAATCGTTTCTAATAAGACTCTATCATACAACTTAATTATTAATAACAATTCAATGAATATCAAATGATTAAACATCAACTATACTCAAAATCCAAAAAACTAATATCTTTTACAAAACTTCAATCATTCAATAATCTCCACTAGATTAACTCCAATCAAATTTATTGATAACTATTTAAACCATTATTTATTAATAGTTTGTTAGACCCACTAAATATTTAATAAATAATAAACTCCTCAAAACTATTATTAATCAATCCAGAGAAACTTCCATAACTATATTTCAATGCATTCCAAATGATATAAAGTTAACTATCTCTCAATATCATTATCTACTTACGTCTCATATCTCCTGAGATTTTGTCTATACCAATTATTCATCTATAACTTATTGATATACTACAATTATTAACTAATCTCAATTAGATTGAACTTAATTGAATTAATTAATAATTATATAAAATTATATATACTATCTTTCATTAATAATTTGTTGAACTTAACAATTATTAATAAATAACAACTCACTAATAATTTTAATATTCAATTATAATGATCGATATTCAAACTCATCAATAATTGTTTCAATCAAAAATCTATATCACACAGCTTAATTATTTCTCTTTTAAAAATAATCTTATTAACCTTAATTAGACTAATTCTAATTAATAATTTGATTAATTTAAAACTATATATTATTTATTTATAAATCTTTGAATACTAAAATTTTATTAATTATATTTATACCTATATATATACATATATATAATAATTATCGTACAACAATATTTCTTAATATAAAATCGAATTACACAATCGATTTATTATTGCCAAAGCAAATGTAACATAAACTTCCCATCGTCGTACCCTGCACGCTATCAAATTCTGGCACTCAAACTTGGCACGGGTACTGGGGACTGTCCACCCCTGCGACCATTATACAAACCTGCGACTATGGTCATTGTTTGATTAATAATGCCGTGGCTTGTCTTTCCTATCAGTGGTCGTGGGTACATGGTACCTACATCCTCAATCGTAGGTTGGGGGGGTACGAAAATTCGTCCCTCCCCAATTACTATATGTTATTAACTTTTTTTTAATAAACGTTTTCAAAAATGTTTTATTTGTATACGATTTTAATTTTCTTTTAAAAAGCATTTTTTTTTTCAAAAACTTTTATATCCCTCACGATACATAATTTTCTACTGCGACATATCATTCAACTTAATCAATATATATATATATATATATATATCTGTGTGTGTGTGTGTGTGTGTGTGTACAAATTTGCATAACTTGAAAAGAGGACATTTACATAGTTAATTTTAAACAAACAGGATTTTTTTTCCTAAATCTATAAATTAAGAATTTTCCTCTCTAAAATAATTGTTCTCTAAATATAGCCATTAATTTCTCTAATAGGTTTGACTATAGATTTAGAAACCCTTTTCAAATCTATTTATCAATTTGATTCTAATTCAAACCCAAACCCGATTTAGATCTAATTTCCTCCTTAATTGGATCTAGGGTTTTCTATTGTTTTCCTCTCAACCAACTAAAATTAACATACATATCTAGATTCCAATTTCAAATTGTAGATTCAATTACAGAGAGTATTCAGACACATATAATAGACACGATGCAGACAGGAAGAGAAATAGTGCAAAGAGAATATGAGAATATCACGAGTGCACCTGGACACTGATGCTAATTTGCCATGCCTCAGAAGTCCATAGAAAATCTCTTCCTTCTCCATCATTCACAATTCCTCCAAGACCCAAGCCAACCGAATCCTCCAAGTGACTAGAAGTGCTAGAAGAAGCATAGAAGCATGTAGAAACATATGAGCATGTAAGCTTGAAGCTTCCATTTAAGCTTGTCCAAACACACTAGGAGAGCCTCTAGGATGCATCTACAATGTGTCTAGAAAGAACTAGAGGATAAGCATGACAACTAAGCAAGAGTCTTCTCCAACCTTCTAGATGAGTCATAAGGTTGTAGATACCATGTGCTCAAATAAAATGCTAACTCCTAATTGTAGACAACTTAGTGCATACTTAGAGTGCAAACTCCTGTGTTGTCTACATGACAACTCTCAAGAATTTGCAAACTCCAAAATATTAAAATAATGCACATTAATTAATATAATATTTACTCTACTCTTTTCAATTTAATTTATTTATTATTAAATCTCATGCACTAACTTTAATAACTCCATTTGTTCTTATCTTAATATATTTATATTTAATCACATGAAATCTAGAATCTTTTAATAATTTTAATATATTTTCCACTTTTAAATTTTCATTTTCAAAACTTAATTACTAAAATATTTATTAACTTTAATAATAATATTATTTAGTCATTTATTTAAAAATGATCTCCAAATATATTATTATTAAAATAAATATTGTCACATTCCAAATTTAAACTTATAACTTTTATCTTCAAATTTAATTATTTTATTTACTTAATTTTCCAATTAATTAAATAAAATAAATATTAAAATATCATATTAATTTTTCGTTAAATTAAACCATTAATTAAATCTTTTAATTAGGCTTAATTAATAGAAAATACATCAAGGACTCATAAAATAAAATAATTAAAATTCATCATAGCCAAAATCAATACAAAATCAAACCAAAGGTGAATATCACGAATTACGTCATGTGACGCATTCGGAGGGTACTCAACTTAGATACTTGTCCTAATTTCCAATTAGGACAAATGGCTTAAATGGTTGGGATTTGAACTTGAGAATTTATCTCCCCTCTCTTATCATTGAGATAATGTGATAGGGTATGCTCATCCTGGCAATTCAGGGAAGTCGATACTCGATACCTGCAACATGCACAAAAACCATGCATGTACAAGCACAATATATACTAAGCTGAATAGGCAATGGCAGGAAGTGGTGCATTGTGTAGATCCTGACTAGCAGGTGACTATGACTCCCTTCTTTAACCACATCAGACACACCATACAAAAGAGAAAATACACAAACCATACACATGCAAGTATGGGGTAAGTAACCATAAGAAAACACATATGATAATAAATCATCTTACTAATCATCATTAATTGTTGGAAATAATTGAAATGATCATAAGAAAAGTTGTTGGAATAATATATGGAACTAGTAAAGAATGTCCTCAATCATTGCTTTGTCATTGATGTCAAACTTGCTACTTGCAGGGATGACAATTGCTTTAGTGATCCAAATACTATCAATTAGTTGATTGTCAAGGTAGAGGCAATCAATAAGATGTAACTAGAACACCTAGAGAAAGGTTGAAGTTATGATGTTGTAATGAAGTACAAGGATTAGCTAAGCCATTGATGAAAGAGTGTATTTGATGACATACTACAAAGAATGGGCACACTGAAACATATCAAAGATTTGCGGTTTTAGCTAAGGCATTTTGTAAAGCTCAAACTAAGTTCATTAGAGAGAAGGAGCCGAGAAAGCTAGTAAGAGTTGAGAAAATTCCTAGTTAATGCCGAGTAGAACCAAGTGTCGAGCAAAACCAAGTGCCGAGCAGAACCAAGTGCCAAGCAGAACCAAGTGTCGAGCAGAACCAAGTGCCGAGCAGGTATAGGTGCTGAGTAACACAGAGGTGCCGAACACCAGTAATTCAATAATGCTGAGTTGCTGCATTATTTTGGAAATTGAAGATTCGCCAGATCTAAGCTAACAAGGTTGTTATCTAGAAATGAGTAAATTAAAAGGAAGATAAGAATGATGAGTTGGTGGCACAGAACACCATGTAGAACGTTTTTAAGATACAACTAGCGAAGTTTTTAGAAGAGAACAAGATATTGGGTAGATACATTGTATCCTACCTAATCCATTTTAAAACCCTAAAGTCAGAGCTGAAGTGATTGAAGCCAAGCATAAGGATTGAACTGAAAGTGTAATCTGAAATCTGCAAAGGATGTTTTAAGTCATATCAGATCAACATACCATTATCGTTACTTTCTAGCAATTGTAACAGTAAGTCTAAATCCTATGGACTTAGGTTGGTTTAACAACCATTAGATAAATCCTTTAACAGGGTGACATTCCAAGTGAATGTTCTAAAGACCTTTAACCAGGACCATTCCTAATAGTTTGGTGAAATCCTCTAACAAGGTCACATTTAACAATGTGTTGTAAGCCTTTAACAGTGCAGGCTTTTAACAGGGCATCACTTCAGAAAAGTGAGAATCAAGTAGCATGTTACTGGTGGTTTTTTCCAAATTGGGTTTTCACGTAAATCATTGTATCATGTGTTGATCTTGAATGTTCTATCTTTGCATATTGATTTACTGTAACTTGCTTATATGATTGATTTAAGTTTGAATAGATGAAAAGGGTATGTATTCATTAAAAAGTAGTAAAAAGGTATTAATAAGGCATTTGGACCTTGAATAATTGATTCACCCCACCCCCCCCCCCCCCCCCTCTCAATTATTCTAAAGAACTCTAACAATTGGTATCAGAGCCTGACTGTTGATTTAGTTTAAAGGGATTACTAGCATAGAAGATCAAAATGCCAGAGAGAAGTTCCCAAGCTCAACAAAGACAACTTTGTTGCATGGAAAAGTTTAATGAAGCTACATCTTGGATCCATAGGAGATTATGCCCAAAATTCAATTGTCACTGAACATGTAGATCCAACAGGTGCTCCTACTACAGAAGACATGAAAAACAAGCAAGAACACAACCAGACAATGTTGGAAATTGCCTCTACACTCAGCTATGCTAAATTTGATGATATGAAAGGATGTGACACTGCATTCAAAATATGGAAAGCCCTATCAGACATCTATGGAGGAGATCAGAATGTACAAAGAGCAAAAAGAGAAAGTCTGAGAGGAAAGTTTGATGACATGAAAATGGAGGAAAATGAGAATGCTGCTCAGTATGGTGCAAGAATAAAGGAAGTGGTAAGTGCAATAAGATGCTTGAATGGTCAACTGGATGAAGATACTATTAATAGTAAGTTCTTAAGAACCTTGCTCCCTATCTATGCTATTAGAGTATCAGCAATACAAGAGCTAAAATGTATACCAGGAAATAATCTAAGCTTTGAAGGTATAATAGGTAGACTCACTGCATTTGAGTTATCTAACTTTGACAACTACAAACCTAAAAATGTTGAATCTACTTTTAAGGCCAAGCTATCACTGAAAGATGCCGAACATATGAAATCAAGGAAAGGAAGAAAAATGATGTATCTAGTGATAGTAGCACTGATGACGAAGATTTGGAACAATTAGAAGCACTGCTCGTTAAAAGATTTCACAGGGGCAAAGGAAAATTCAAAGGTAAGATGCCTATCATTTGTTTCAATTGCAATGAAGTAGGTCATACTGCTGCAAGATGTCCACAGAAAAAGGATTCCAAGGAAGGCAAAAAATACAAGAATAGAAGAGATGATGACAAGAGAGATTATAAAGAAAAAGGTAAGAAGTGTTATATTGTTAAAGAAAATTCTGATGACAATGATGATGAAGTTGTTTATGTAGCCATGAAGGACCAATCTGATGAAGAAGAAGCCACAGCACTGGTGACATGTATAAACAAGAATGACAGATGGATCATAGACAATGGATGCTCACATCACATGATAGGAGACAAAAGTAAGTTTGTTAACTTTACTCAGTATGATGGAAATAGTGTTAGATTTGGTAATGATGCTCCATGTCAAATCAAAGGAAAAGGTTCCATTAAGCTCATAGAACAAATTTCATGTGACAATGCATACTATGTTGAAGGATTAAACTACAATTTACTGAGTGTCTCACAATTAGGCAATATATGTTGCAAAGTGGAATTTGGAAACAAAACTGCAAAAATCTATGATACTGATGGTAAACTTATAGGAAAAGGAGATCAAACAAAGAGTAATTTGTTTTACCTTGATATGGATTATGTTTCTTATCTATTTGCAAAATTTGATGATGAGTGGTTATGGAAGAGAAGATTATGTCATGTCAATTTTGATAATCTAGTTAACATCAGTAAAATGAAGAAAGTTAGAGGTTTACCAAAACTAAAAAAGCCTGATAATATCATGTGCAAACAATGTCAGCTAGGAAAGATGACAAAGTCAAATTTCAAAAGCAAAAACTATACATCTAAAGAGATACTTGAGTTAGTTCATACTGACTTATGTGGTCCAATGGAAATAAAAAGCTATAGAGGAGATAAATACATAATGTTATTTGTTGATGACTATTATGTTCTTAAAACAAAAATTTGATGCTTTTCAAATGTTGAAGTGGTATGTGGCTAGAGTTGCAAAGGAAACTGGAAAAAGCTTGAAATGCCTAAGATCAGATAGAGGTGGTGAATTCACATCAAATGAATTCAAGATATTCTGTAATGACAATGGAATCAAAAGACAAACGTCAGCTCCTAGAACTCCCCCACAGAATTGAATTGTTGAAAGAAGAAACAAATCTGTGATTGACTGTGCCGGAACATTAATGATGGAGAAGAATGTTGCTCTAAAATATTGGAGAGAAGTTGTAAGTGTAGCTGTTCATACACTGAACCGAGTACAAGTCAAAAAAGGTACAAATACAACACCTTTTGAATTATGGTATGGTTACTCACCCAATGTAAAACATTTCAAAGTGTTTGGTTGCAAATGTTTTATCCTTAAAGATACTAGAAAAGGAAAATTTGATGCAAAAAGTGATGAAGGTATATTTCTTGGTTACTCCACTAGAAGTAAGGCATATAAGTGTTTGAACATTAACACTAACAAAATTGTGGAAAGTGCAAATGTAAATTTTGATGAGCACACAGAAGTCCAAGTTGAAGTACCAAAGAAAATGGAAGAGTATAGAATCTTTGTATACTCTTATGAAGGAATGACTGTTGATGAGGATGATGTCAATCAAATTGGAAATCAACAACAAGTATAAGTTTCAGCCGATTCACAACCAGTGAATGCCGAGTTGCATTCAGAAGCCAAGTTACAAAATGAAGAAAATGCACCATCTAATTTTGAAGATAGTACACACAATGAAGAACAACTTGACAACGAAGTGCATAGTGATCCTAAATTTGAAAGATCAAACATGGAAACAAGGACAGAGCCAAGGTTATCCAAATATGTAAAAAGACATCACCTTGCTAAACAGATAATTGGTGACAAAGATGCAAGACTAATGACAAGGAATAGACTAAGACATGAATCATGTCTGATCAGCAAATCTAAACCCAAAACAATATACGGTGCATTACAAGATGATGACTGGTATAAATCTATGGAAGAAGAAATTGATCAAATAAGGAAAAACAAAACCTAGAGTTTGGTTCCCAAACCAACTGACAAGAATGTGATTAGCACCAAATGGGTATTCAGAAACAAACTAGATGAGAATCGTGAGATAACTAGAAACAGAGCCAGACTGGTAATTAAGGGTTATGCTCAAGAAGAAGGAATAGACTATGGAGAAACATTCGCTCCTGTTGCTAGAATGGAAGGATTAAGAACTTTACTTGCATATGCTGCCTACAAAGATTTTAAAGTCTATCAGATGGATGTAAAATCTGCCTTCTTAAATGGTATACTAGAAGAAGAAGTCTACATTGAACAACCAGAAGGATTTGTTGATAAAAACAACAAGGATATGGTGTGTAAGTTACATAAAGCACTCTATGGTTTGAAACAAGCACATAGAGCATGGTATGAGAGACTTCACAAGTATCTAGTGCAAATTGGATTTGAAAGAACTGATGATAACAACAACATGGACATCAAAGCAGAAGAAGGTAAAGCCATTATTGTATCTGAAATTTTTTTGGATGACGTAGTGTTTGGAGGTAAGGAAGTACTTTGCATAGGCTTTGCTGACAAAATGAAACATGAATTTGAGATGTCTATGTTTGGAGAAATCAAATTTTTTGTTGGATTGCAAGTACATCAACTCAAACATGGAATATTTGTTACACAATCAAAGTACATCAAAGAAATTCTTAAAATTTTTGATTGGATGTATCCAAACCAGTTAGCACACCAATGGCCACAAGAAATAAGCTATCCAAAAATGATGAGCCAGCTGAAGTTAATCAAACAACATACAGATTCGAGATTGAAAAACTACAATATGTTGTAAATAGTAGACCAAACATAGCATTAGCAATTGGAATAGTGGCTAGGTTTTCTGCTAATCCTAAAGAAAATCATCTCATAGCAGTAAAAAGAATAATGAGATATCTTAAAGGAACTGATGACTTTGGTCTATACTACAAAAGTAATGGAAAATTTGAGCTCAATTCATATACAGATGTAGACTGGGGAGGAAACATTGATGACAGAAAAAGTACAAGTGGAGGTGCATTATTTCTAGGCAAAAGGCTGGTTACCTGGACTAGCAAGAAACAAACATGTATATCCCAGTCCACTGCAGAGTCAGAATATGTGGCAGCTACAGTCAATTGTACAAACATTGTATGGCTCACGCATCTATTGAATGGAATGAAAGAAGAAGTAACAAAACCGGTGATATTGTATTGTGATAATACAAGTGCTATAAATATATCCAAAAATTCAGTGATGCATGCAAAAACCAAGCATATCGCAATCAAGTATCATTATGTCAGAGAATTGGTAGAAGACAAACAAATGAAATTGGAATACATTCACACAAAGGAACAAACTATAGATATCTTCACCAAACCATTGCCCAAGGATGCCTATGAATATCTTAGAGGCAAGTTGGGGGTCATACCCCTAACCCAAGCAGTTTAAGACAACAAGGAAGCTGCCTTGCATCAACAGGAATAAATCATTGAAATATTAACAGGTTGATGCAAAGGATGATAGTAGGTAAAAAAACTCCAAATCAGTCACAAGCATGGTGACAGAAGGAGAAAAACAACAAGAAGCCAAAGGTTATATTTTGCATAATAAAGATGCTACATCTTTGGCATTTATGTCAAAGAGGGAGAAATATGCAGAAAACTGATCAATGCAAAGAAAGAGGGAGATATATATGAAAGAGGGAGATATATGAGATCAGTAGTGAAAATGCAGCAAGACAATGTATACAATTTTGGTGGTAACTGAATTGATTACTTGATCAGTTTGGTTTTCCATCAATGTCAAAGAGGGAGATTGTTGGAAATGATTGAAATGATCATAAGAAAAGTTGTTGGAATAATATATGGAACTAGTAAAGAATGTCCTCAATCATTGTTTTGTCATTGATGTCAAACTTGCTACTTGCAGGGATGACAATTGCTTTAGTGATCCAAATACTATCAATTAGTTGATTGTCAAGGTGGAGGCAATCAATAAGATGTAACTAGAACACCTAAAGAAAGGTTGAAGTTATGATGTTGTAATGAAGTACAAGGATCAGTTAAGCCATTGATAAAAGAGTGTATTTGATGACATATTACAAAGAATGGGCACACTGAAACATATCAAAAATTTAAGGTTTTAGCTAAGTCTTTTGTAAAGCTCAAACTAAGTTCATTAGAGAGAAGGAGCCGAGCAAGCTAGTAAGAGCCGAGCAAATTCCTAGTTAATGCCGAGTAGAACCAAGTGCCGAGCAAAATCAACTGTCGAGCAGAACCAAGTACCGAGCAAAATCAAGTGCCGAGCAAAACAAAGTGCCGAGCAAAACCAAGTGCCGAGCAGAACCAAGTGACGAGCAGAACCAAGTGCCGAATAGGTATAGGTGCCAAGTAACACAGAGGCACCAAGCACTAGTAATTCAATAATGCCGAGTTGCTGCATTATTTTGGAAATTGAAGATTCGCCAGATCTAAGCCAACAAGGTTGTTATCTAGAAATCTGTGAATTAAAAGGAAGATAAGAATAATGAGCTGGTGGCACAGAACACCATGTAGAACATTTTTAAGATACAACTGGCAAAGTTTTTAGAAGAGAACAAGATATTGGGTGGATACATTGTATCCTACCTAATCCGTTCTAAAATCCTAAAATTAGAGAGGGAGAATTGAGCGGCAAAGGAAAATCAGACTTCTATATAAGAAGACATAAGTTAATGAAAAGAAGAAGAGGGGATAGTGAGAGAGAGAGAGAGTCATGGTGAAGCATAAAAGCATGAAGTGTTGAAGAATGTGCTAAGGAAAAGATAGCACAAGAACTCTATTTGGATAGACGACCACAAGGATGATTGCATTGGCAAGATGAGTAAGAAGACTCAAGGAGACGAAGCTTGAGAGGAAGACAAGCAGTCAGAGCTGAAGTGATTGAAGTCAAGCATAAGGATTGAACTGAAAGTGTGATCTGAAATCTGAAAAGTATTTTGTAAGTCATATCAGATCAAAAGACCATTATCGTTACTTTCTAGCAATTGTAACAGTAAGTCTAAATCCTATGGACTTAGGTTGGTTTAAAAACCATTAGATAAATCCTTTAACAGGGTGACATTCCAAGTGAATGTTCTAAAGACCTTTAATTAGGCCCATTTCTAACAGTTTGGTGAAATCCTCTAACAAGGTCACATTTAACAGTGTGTTGTAAGCCTTTAACAGGGCAGGCTTTTAACAGGGCATCACTTTAGAAGAGTGAGAATCAAGTAGCATGTTACTGGTGGTTTTTTCCAAATTGAGTTTCTACGTAAATCATTGTGTCATGTGTTAATCTTGAATGTTCTATCTTTGCATATTGATTTACTGTAACTTGCTTATATGATTGATTTAAGTTTGAATAGATGAAAATTGGCAGTATGTTTGGGGTTATACAAAGGTGTAGAGTTATTACTCACTCACTCACACTTCAACACCCTAAACTGCATTGTTAAAAATCTAATTAGGAGAGAAGTAGACTTGTTAGAACTTATCAATAAGCCGTACTAGCTGCCGACAAATGCTCCTGACAATGTAGGTAATCGTTCCACCCCAGAATGTCCAGCCAATTGATAAAGAGGATCAGCATCATCCAGACGAGAAATGTCCCCAAAATACTTCTAGCGGTGGAGGAGGCAAGACTTCGCAAAGTCCTTTGAGGAACAAAAAGAGGGCTAGAAAGAAAAACTCGAATGACGCAGATACCCAAGATGGCCACCCAATTCTACGACAAGGTGACACATCTCTGCAGCTCACAGCAAGGAATAAATTCTAGCATGTAAAATGTTTCGAACATGTGAATCTTACGTTTAACTATTAATGATTTTTTTACGATGTTTTTGTGTTTTACAAGTCTAATAGTTTTATGGAACATTCACAAATAAGCCTAACTTATAACGAGAAATAATCAGACAACTAATTGTCCTTCCTTCTCTTCTTTTTGCTTATTTTTGGTGTGTAGATGGTAAAATTGCTGCTGAATATTCGCTGGGTGAGTAAGCTTGTTCGCAACAGCAAGGGCAAGACGCCGTTTGAAATAGTGAAAGAGGTCATAGAGTACCATCAATTTTTCAGGACAATAAGAAGGCTCGGAGATTTTAAAGGGAAGCCCAAGCGATTCATGTACTGTGCACCAAAGGTAAGCCATAGAATGTACGCGAAATCGAGGCTCATGGTAAACAAAGCCTACGAAGACAGACGCAATGTAGAGCTCATGGTGGCGGCCAGAGTCCTGTAAAAGAGAATGAAGGGAGCGCTGCTCCTAACCCTCGTCATCTACACGATGATCAAAGGACCCCTCTTCTTATACCCCTCGTTTCCTTTAAGCTCTTCATTGTTTTCGACTCCGTAGCCTTTTTTCTCGCCCTCTTTGTGTGTATCGTGTGGGAGATGTGCTCATAGGTCACCACAAGAGACAAGATGTTGTTAATGACTGTCAACAGTTTGGTTGTTTGTTGTAGCTTTGGCTTCACCTCTTATGGGTTTATGGCCGCAGTCTACGCCATGCTTGCACGTAAGGTTAAAATCTTCTCTTGGGTAATTTTGGGAAGTCTTATTGTAATTACTTCGTGGGGCATCCTCGCGTTTATACATCATTATGACGTCCAGATTCCACTTTCATCCAGATAGGTGGAATTGGGAATTGAACACTATGTTAAAAATTAGGAATTGAACACTATGTTTAAATTCTTTTTTAGGATTGAAAAGAAATTAAAATGGATTAATTTTTAAAGTCCAGTGATTGAGCATGTAACCTTTCTTCTATTATCTCTTATACAAACTTTTCCTTTGCTCACTCATATCTCTTCTACAAATAACTTTTCCTTTGTTCAGTCATAGAACCAAGAATTATGAAGATAATTCTTTCCAACTTTTCTAAAATCTGAGCCAAGCCTGTGCTTTAAACAAAGTTGTTCACCATCGGATGAAAGTCTTGTGATGAAACTAGAGCTGGCGAGCTTTGGTTTACTCCTCAGGTCATTGGGAATGTTTTCTCCAATGTCACCATACGCAATGTCGCCCTGGAACAATGGATCTCCATCGTTGGGGTCTCTGTCCCCATGATGTTCTCATTCATAAGCCCTCTAGTAGATGGGAGGTCAAGGATCATCTCGCTTCTGACAGTCAAGGATCAGCTTCAAAATTCTGTAAATTCCAACAATTTTGTTCATGTTCGTGGGCATCATAAGGCTCTGTGTATAAAGATAAAAATCTCATAAGTTATTTTTTTTTAAATAAGAATTTTAAAGTGCAATTCCAATTTCAATTTCATAAACCAAACGCAGAAGATGTATATTCCCACTCATCTTCCAGATGAACTAAATAGGAGAAACAATTTTTGCTAAAATCAGATTTTGAATTACAAAACCTTATTTTTACAAAATTTGGTTTTAAATCTCCACGAAAAAAATGGTCTTATGGAATTTGAGTGCTTTATTTATTATTTTTCTTTCTTTAAAATTATGATGAATTTTGAGGGACTTATTATTTCTCTATAAATAAATATAATAACAAGAGTTGTGATACAACTTGAGTCCCGCCTAATGTAAAAAATATAGAAATGAACTTTGAGAAATTTTGGTATAACTTTAAGAAAATATGTAGTGTATACTAGTTTTACCAATATGTAGTGTACACTGTAGTCATATAACTTGGTTTATCAATGGAATTTTTAGGGCAGCCATATAATGTAAAAAAAAATTAAAGTATATAAGATTTTTTTTCATTTTTTATTGAATTTAGATACAAATAATGTACTAGTGTTTATAGGTTTATGGAGTTATATTAATGTTAAAAAACTAAATATATATCAGACTTTTTTTGAATTGAAGATATATTTATTTTGGAAATTTTTAAAGTAATGTAAAAAATATTTCATTTCCTTATTTTTTATTGGTGGCATAAGAAACATTTTGAATTTTTTAAAAGAAAAATAAAAAACTACTTTAAACAAATGAGGAACCAATTAGGAAAAAGAAATAGATCTTAAAAAATAAAAATAAAAATAAGATAATTGTGAAATGTTACAAATTTAATTAACATTTCTAAAATGAAGGCAAATCAATAGTAGAGAGAAATCTTTTGAATTTTTGAAAAGAAAATTTTTTAAAACCACTAGCAAAATAGGAGGAACCAATGAGAAAAAAGGAATAGCCTTACAAAAATAAAATATAAAAATACGAGAAATGTATACAAATGTAATTTACAATAGAGGGAAACTAATAGTACAAAATGAGGTGAAAACATAAGTCTCCACCTATATAGGTGGGACTAATAATTTTAAATTGTTGTTTCATACATATTTCTCATTTTTTACTTAATTGATTATTTTGACTACCACCAAAATTATCTAGTTAATCTAATGCTTAAATACAAATATAATGCACTGTGTGACCGATAAAATAATACAAAATATTTTTTGGCCAATGTTAGCTTTTGCCTCACAAGATGATTTAATAGTGGAGAGTTAATTAGAAAAATCAAATGAATGGTAATTTGAACATGGTAGGGCCAAATTCTTTATATGTGTTTTAAAGTTTGAATGGTTAATTAGAAAAAGGGTTGTTTTTATTATAGGAATTTTAAATTTATGTAGTAGTGCCCGACCTTTGGATCAATGTCCTCAGAGGAAAGGAACATGTTTCAATGAGAAGACAATAAAAAACCTAATCTAACCCCAAATACAATAGAAAAAGTATGTTTGAGCAATTGGCATAATAAATTTGTAATAATTTTGGGTGAATGTCACAATCCACAGAAACATCTTATGGTATTGATCAAGGGAGGTAGACTAAAAGATCCGTTAGGTATGAAATCCTATTGTATTAAAGTTGTCAAGGATTCACTTAGAAATTTGAGTCAGAGAAGGGGAGGGCAGATCAAAATATGGCACAAAAAAATCGCAATTCCAATAAGAGATAGAGCTAGGTCCATTCCTCTATTGACATGTCCTACTCCTTTATCTTCCTCCAATGGCTGGAGCCCATCCTTGATTTGGCAAAAGGCCCCTTACCCACCTTAGAAATATAGGGTTATGCATGCACAACCCCTCTTAAATTATTATAACAACCTATTACTATAGCAAAGGCTTGAACAAGAGAAGAGGACTCCCATCAACTTCATCCCCCATTGATTGAGTGCCCCCACTCCTCACTCCCCCCGAACCCACCAATATAGAGGTATGGGTCCATTTTATAATAAAAGATTATTTTTATATTATGTTCAATTATATTTTTAAGTATTTATATTTATTAATAAATTAGTATTAAGACGAAAATAACTTAGAATTTATCAATAAAATAGGAAAAATGATGTCCAATGTTATACATTGACTTGAAAGGTAGGTAGAAGATTGATTGAAGATTGTAGATGTTCTTCCATGTATTAGTGGCATTGTTCACCACATATTCAATGTCATTGATCAGTATCAAGCAAGTGTTGAATTTTAAAGTAAGTTTTTCTCTATTCTACATGATGGACTCTTTGACTTCTTTATCATTTAAGCTTGGCATGAGTTACCTCAAAGTCTTCTCATATATGTCCTTTGTATTTTTTTTGGCATGTTCCCATCTTTGCTTAATTTCCTCCATCAATTCATTTGGAATTTGTTGTGCAAGTTGGTCTAGAGAATATTTCCATTTTCCTAGCTTAGACATCATCATGTCTTCAACTTGCTTCTTTTCCTTTACATTTTTTCTTGCATAGCTCAATTATTTGAATTTTTTCATGCCAACTCTAGAATCAATTTCACTTATGCTATTTGACAATCACATTCTCTACTTCTTCACCTATTTTTGATTTCTTTCTAGATGTTCTTCTTGTAAATACTATAGTAGACAACTTGGTAGGTTTGGTTATAATAACCTTACATTTCTTCTTGATTGGCTCTTATTCTTCTTCTAATTTTGTCTCATCTGCCTCATCTTCTACATCATCTTCTTCTATATCATCTCCTTTACCTTCTATCAATAGTAGAGTAGAACTAGTTTGTCTCAATTTTGCTATTCTTTTCTTTCCTTTGTTGACATGCTGAGGAATTTTTATCTCTAGTTCAATTCTAGCTTTGGCTTCATCAAATGTACCAAAATATCTAACCTTGGGATCCACTGGTTCATTTGAAAATGCCCTCAATAATATCCCTAGTGTCATCAATATTAACTTGATAGCCTAGAGGCCTAACCCATACAATTCTCAATTTGACTACTTGTATATGCACCTTGTCACAATCTACGATAAAACAGACATCATCCTTGTAGTCTTCTACAAGTTTCTTTGGTATTCTAAATCTTTTATTTATCTTATCCTTTAATGAATCAAAATATTTGTCCATGATACTGACATAATTTTCACCCATCTCTACTATATACTCATTAATTTGATATAGTATAGGTACATCCTTTCTCCAAACAAATGTACCTTTTGAAGTGACAAAATTTTGTACAAAGAAGAATAAATAGGCTAAAAGTGAACCAAACTTACAAGGGTTATTCTTCAAAGTTTTGATGCTTTCCATATTTTTGGTGAATTAGTTCAACATCAACTCGGCGGTCGAAGGACATGTTATTCTTTACCACTTTGAAAGCAAGATCCATTGCCTCATATGATACACTATTGAGTCGGCTAAAGCTATATATTTTGTGTGTAATTATATGAACTCTAAATTTTAGCTCCATATTAGTTACACAACTAATCTTCATATCTCTTCCATCTCATTTGGCAAGAGTTTTCTTTTCTAGTTCCACCTAACTTAGGGTTTAGGTGGTCTTTGCCTTGGCCAACATTGGGAGCCCTCTGATCTAATGAATCATTTTCTTCATTATCAAGATAGGTTGCTCCAACCATAACTGTTTGTTGTGCACATGGCTAAGGATAAACCTTATCCATTTTATCTAAAATTCTCAGGGCATGTGTGGAATGTGGGTTAAACCCTTAGTTTCTAGGTGTTTATGTTTGGGTTTCAACACATCATTCACACACAAATTTTCTAAAGTTTCATCCATTTCTAGGGTTCCTATGTCTTGAGTTGAACAAAAATGTGAGAAAATTTCATTAACCAAAAGTAACTTTGATGGAATTTGTGACTAAGCTTCAGTTGGATCAAGATTTTCCACAATAGTTGGACTCAATTTGAAGTCATGTGATTTCCATTCAACTCCTCAAACTAACATCTTAGACCCTTTCTTTTGAAAACACATAAAAATTCAATAATAAATCACATTGATCACTCAGATGCACATAAATCAGTCTTCGCATATAGCTCTTGAAAATTCACAGTGAAAAATGAACTCAATTTCACACTTTTTAACAAATTTCACCTTTCAATTTCCATAAATGCTTAGTACATTTGCTTGGTTGATGATAGAATATATTCCACTTAGTTTGAATTAATTTCTTTGCATATCATTCATGAATCAGTGTCCACACAACAACTTAGTTACTCTCGACCTTGCTTGGTAGGGTCTTGCAACCTGACCTAGTTTGGTAAGGCCCAAAATTCCCTTAAACACTTAGTGATCCCTTTGCATCTTAAATGTTGATATGGATATTTCCTTCTAGCTGACTAGATAAAGAAAGATAACAAGTATTATTTAAAAAATTTACTTACCCACATTATAAAAACAAAATAAACAATATTAGCATGCCTATATAATTTAGAATGGGAGACTACATAGAGTTTTCAGGTAAAATCAAAATAGCTAGACTATAAAAGTTCCAAAATATAATCTATTTTTTGAAGAAAAATTGAAAATCTTACATATTTTATTAGTAAGTCTAGAATGGAGGTAGACAAGTCAAGAAAGGGGAGGGTGGTTTCACAAAATAATTATATACAGATGCCAATTTCAAAATATAAATTCTTATGGTTGAGATAGACCATTTTGTAATGAATTGGCCAACAAAGAGGACAAGTGGTGTATTATTCAAGCCTAAGAACCAATAAAAATTCTATTTTAGCTAGCAAAATATAATAGGTAATGATGTATACCTTGACCTCATTTGCTATAAAACATACTGAACTAAGTCATGTTACGAATCTAGCTATCATATTTTGTTTGAATCAAAGGAGCCAAATATTACTATTGAAAGATTTCATGCTTCTACAATCCATAATGTTAACTTTACATCTTTTGGCTAAATTAGATACAAGAGTTTTGGTGAATACATGACTCCCATCATAAAATAAGGAACACAACTTTTAAATAGCACACAATTCTTACCACAGGTTTTGTTGTGAGGCTAGATCCATGGGCTAATAGCCCTTTTACATAATCTTAGATCAATGCAATTCAAATGAGGAATATGTTGGATGTATTTGTGTCTCAATTTTCACAATGTAATGCCTTTGGAAGATGGAGTTTAGATCAATTTCAATGCATTCAAGTAATTTTAACTACTTTTATGAGTTTAATATTGAAAAAAATCATGTAATCCACACCAAAATGCTTGAAGAGTCCAAACCCCAAGGAGGATACATGGTGTTGAGAGTTAAAAGGTAACATACCATGTCACAATAGGTAAAAATAATGTAAAACATACAATCTCAATGAAAACATTGAATGATCAGGATAGCCCATGATACAGCATAAAAATTAGTAAAACCCATTAAATATTTTATGTAGCCATGAAAACTAGTGGCTTACCTCAACAAAGTGCATTTGAGACAACAAACTGTGTTTGAGATCGTCCAGGCTCTGAGCAATCGAGAATTTCCAGCCCACACATTCTTTTTCTATTAGATTGAAAGCCCAAAAAACCCAAAGAGAAAACTAATTACAAACCAAAAAACTCAAATGAAAATACAGAGGAAATTGAGCCCAATTTATTTAACAAACAAAGTGATCTTTAGGGTATTTAAATACATGTTTATCATGTAGATCTGAATCATTCCCATTGAAGACGTCGATGACTAGGGCATGATAAATGAGAATACAAAATATGACATAAATCATGCATAACACATCATGAGTTGCAGTCATATCCATCATAAATTCTTTTGCCTCTATTCAAACTACTGGTGATACCTTGTTTAGAACTGCTAGTGATGCCTTGTTCAAAACTGCCAATGAAGCCCTGTTGAGAGTGCCTAAACTGAGTTGAGCACCAAAAGTTTTAGAAAGATAATAGTTATTCATTTTAGGAAAACTCTCGACTTTACCTATTGTATTTATTCAGAACAATTAAAAAATTAAAAAATTATTTAAATAAAAAAATATGTTAAAGACATTATTTATATTTTATCTTTAACTATCATCTTTAATATTGTTGTATGTAGTAGTGATATATAAAGATTCTATATCAAACTCCATTGTATTCTAGAAGAGAAAGTTTGTTGTTAGGTTGAGTAGAGGATCCAATAGTTGCTAGTTTTTCCCCAAGATGGGGTTACTTGGGTATATCTTTGTTATTTTTTGTATCTGATTGGTTTTTGTTATTTTGCTTCCACTATTTTCTTTTGATAATTAACTTAGAGTATTGATTCTTACAAATCCAATTGAGTTTCTTTCTATGAATTTATTGTGCAATTAATTTGTAACTGGGTTATAAGAGATTAACATGGTATTAGAGCTATAAACTTTGAATATAGAGAAAATATTTGTGATGTAGAATTCAAAGAAAAGGAAATTGAGTTTTTTTTCTTCAGGTTTTCTTGTGGCTATGGCAACCAGTCTTCATTACGAGGATAGACTTTTGGGTGTGTCTAACTTCTTGTCGTACAAGGTGTTAATGTTTTATTGCGTTGGTTAGATAAAACATAGATTGTAAACCTAAAAGACATCTCCTTAATTAAATGATATATATATATATATATATATATATAATCTATAATTATATATAATAATTCTTTGTATAATATTATGTCTAATCGGGCATATGGTCTCCTTTGTTTTCTTAGCATGCCCTTCCTCCTCAATTTGTTTGAGAACCTCATCACCATCATGAGAATCTACACCACCAACATCAAGTCAATGACTATCCAATATCAGGTCACGTGACTATACAATAGATGACTTTTTTGGACCTCCATTATACCTTGTTATCCTCCAAATAGTTGCCCACACATATCAAGCTATATTTTCAATATAATCTTATTAATGAGTGGTGTTAAGGCTGATGGGGTGTATTTTATTGGATGTGCCCCTTGGTGAAATTTAGATTCGCAACCCTTTCAATTTGTATTTAAAGGAGTAAGAACCCTCCTTTTGGAAAACACACAATATCAAAAGAGCTATTAGAAAGTGGGGTACTAATTATAAGGTTTTAATTCATACCAAGATAATATAATATAGAAAATCTAAATTTATAAATCTAATCAAAACTTTAACATGGTATTAGAGCTAGTCTAAGAGATGATATAGATTAGATTTATTTATTCAGTGCATTCAAATATTCTTAAACCCTACTTATGCAAATGATAAGCGAAATGAGGATTGAAGATAGAATCAAAGGTGCTTCAAATGGTGAAGAATTAAAAATTCCATGTAATGATGATACAAAGAAAATAAAAGTTAACAACAATTGTGAAAAATACTCCTAAAAATAAGAAGACTAGTGAATGGGAAACTATTAATTCCAAAACAATGGAATTATTAGCAGATGGAGTAAAAGAGAATCTACTACCTATTATCACAAAATTAGACTCTATATATGATATGGTCCAAGCTCTAGAAGACATGTTTGAGATCAAAAACACTAGATGATTCTCACTCTAAAAAGTCAACTCAATAATATAAAGACGAAGAAAGGAGAGACCATCACATCATACTTTATGAGTATAATATATTTAAGAAACTGATTATTAGTAGTTAGTCACAACTATGATAGAAGAGAGTTAATTATGGTATCATTAAATAGGCTGCCTTTTTCATGGGAAAACTTTAGACAAGAATATAGGTTCATCCTGAACCCACCAAGTTTGATCGACTAAAAGTTGATTGCATTCAAGAAGAGTGTAATAAAAAAAACTAGAGGAATTGACACAAAGTCCACAAATGAAGACATTCAAGCTCTCACCACAAACTTAAAAGGGAAAAAGGTGAAGAATGATAAAGAACCATTCAAGAAACAAAAAGTTTTTTCTCATTTACAATGTTTTAGATTCAGCAAATATGGTCACACTGTAGCAAGTTGTCTTGACAAACCCAAACATCAAGCTTCTTTCATGGAAATAAGTTATTCAAACTTGGATTTAGAGAATCTTTTGTTCTAAAATAACTTCAAAGATTTTGAGAAATTCTAGATTCAGAGGGAGTTCTTTATTATCTACCCCAAGCCTCTAGCAAAATAAAATTGGATTTTTAAGTAAACTTGGTAAGTTATAATTAATAAGAGTCTTAGAATATTTATTGAACTAATAAATTACATATTAATAAAAGTTATTTCATATGGGCTTTCTGTACATCACGAGGAAGTGACAACTTCAAAATGATTATCACTTATATTTGCAGCAGTCATTGAAAGGTTACGACCTTACAATAACTTAATTTTATATTATGGTGAATGTTCATATGGTGAGCATTATGATAATGCACGCTCACAGACGTTATGATTTTTTTTTAGTACATGGTGTATGCTATGCAAATTGATGTTCATGAGGTTGTTACACAATGTATTTGGTTATTTTCAAATGAGTTGATATTTAGGCTGCCATTACTCATAGTACTTGGTGAATATCTTGCAAATCTATATTCAGGAGGCCAATATTCACAATCACCTAGTGAATGTCATGTGAGTTTCCATTCAAATGTCAAATGAATCGACATTAATTGCCAAATGGGCTGTCATTCTAGCATGTCAAATGAGTTAACATTTGAGAAACTACATAGTCAAATGGGTTGACATCTATTTTAAATATTAGATGAGGTAATATGTTATTCATATTGTGTAAGAATAATGTTATCATCCCTAGCTAAGAGAGAGAGTGTTAATATTTTATAGTGTCAGTCAGATAAAAATTAGAGTGTAATCCTAAAAGACATCTCCTTGATTAAATTTTATTTATAATTATGTAGATATACTAAATTGTATATATATATATATATATATAAAATTCTTTTTTGTATAATATTATGTCTGATTAAGCATATTAACTCCTTTGTTTTCTTAGCATGCCCTTCCTCCCCAATTTTTCTGAGGTCCTCATCACCATTGTGAGAATCTACATCACCAACGTCAAGTCAATGATTGTCTAATGTTAGGTCATGTGACTGTATGGCAGATGACTCTCTCAGACCTCCATTATACCTTGTTATCCTCCAGATAGTTGTTCACACATATCAATGTCTTTTTTCATTATGATCTTATTAACGAACTGTGTTAAGGATGATGGAGTGTATTTTGTTGGATATGTACCTTGGTGACATTTTGATTTGCAACCCTTTCAATTGTATTTAAAGGACTAAGAATCCTCCTTTTGAAAAACACATATTATCAAAATTTCTACAACAAACTGGAGTTCTAATTATAAGGTTTTAATTCATACCAAGACAATATAATTTAGAAAATCTAAATTTATAGATCTAATCAAAATTTAACAAAAGTTTTGAATGACATCTGTTCTCAAGGATAATAGGTTATGGATCTATGCTAGTACATTAGTGAATTCACCTATGAATAATCCTATTGCTTTGGATTTTCATGAGGTCAAGGAGGCCAAATCTCAAAGAATCATTCTTGATGGAGTAAGAGATCATTTAATTCGTCATCTATTGGGGAAAGTCACTAACAAGGAGATGTAGGATACACTCACAAGATTCTATCTGAGTGACTACTAGAGTCATAAGATGATGCTCAAGGACAAATTTAATAATACCAAGATGTCCAAAGGTGAGAGTGTGACCTCTTACTTGTCCAAGCTAAAACAAGTTAAAGATGAGTTAGCTTCTATTGGAGAGATAATTGTTGAAGATGAGTTGGTGCTTATAACCTTAAATGATTTTTGGAAGCACCGAGAATTTTTCGTCAAGTGTGTGGCCAAAAAATATCATTTACTTGACTGGGAAAGAATTTTTGATGATTTTGTTCAAGAGGAAATCTAGGAAGGTGCTCATCAAGGAAACTAGACAAAGAAGGGTCAAGAAGAAGAAAATATTTCTCTTGCAAGAAAGGGTAAGAAGAAGTCTAATACAGGGAAAATAAAAGGTTCTTCTTCTAAGAGTGGGAAGAGGAAAGATCTAAGCAGGATTAAAAAAAAGATTCTGCCATAAAATGTGTCACTATGCTAGTTGATGTTCGAATAGGAATAACAAAAATAAGGAGAATCAAATGAACCAAGTTTCTACTACAACTGAGGTGGACGAGTTTGCATCGTGATTTGAGAATGATTTTTCACTCATCACCTATCTCTCAAGCTTAGTTTCCAATAGGGTTTGGTATATTGACATTAGGTCTTCTTGCCACATGATGGGAGTCAAAGATTCCCTCTCCAAGTTGGAGGAGAAGAATTTAGATTTCTTTCTTGAACTTAGTGATAATGCCAAGTATCATGCAACTAGTATTAGCACTGTCAAGTTTCAGAGGGAGTCTGATGAACCCTTGTTGGTCGAGGATGTGTTGTACGTTTTGGCATGAGAAAGAATTTAATTCTATTTTTTTCATTGGAAGACAAGGGTTACACTGTAACCTTTGAAAGGGGAAAATTTTATATTCATCCTAAGGATTTGAAAGTTGGAAAAGAAATTGGAGTTAAATGCAATAGCTTGTTTCAGTTACATTTAGAGCTAGTACAAGTATTGGTGAGCAGTTGTAACGGGCAAGGAGAACTAGGGCATAGGAGGATGGATCATCTTCACCATGGAGCACTTAATGTGGTCAAGGAAATAGTGATGAGGCTTCCTGAGATGAAGGCAAAAAAGTAGTTGTGTAAGATTTGTGCTCTTGGGAAATATGCCAAGACGAATTTTTCAAGTACTAATAGTAGATTTGAAGGGATTTTGAATCTCATAAAATCATCTATGTGTGGGCATATGTCAAGATGACCCTTAAATAGGTATGAATATTGTTATACTTTCATTGGTGATTTCTCCAAGAAGATATGGATACATTTTATAAAGAACAAGGATGAGGTCTTTGGTAGAGATAAAGAGTTTAAGGCTCTTGTGGAAAATCAAATAGGGAGAGAGATCAAGATATAAAGGTTTAATAATGGAGGTGAGTATACGTTGAATGCGTTCAAAGATTTTTTACTCAAGAAGGTATCAAGAAAGAGTTGACAGTCCCATACAACCCTCAACAAAATGGGGTTGTTGAGTAGAAGAATAGGGCTATATTTGGAGCTGCCAAGACCATGCTTCATAATCGGGACTTGCCTGTGCTCCTATGGGAAGAAGCTTGCAATACAATTATATATTTGCAGAGTAGGATTCATCACAATGTGTTGGGAAAATTAACTCTAGAAGAGGCATTTAGTGGTAAGAAACTAGATTTTGGCCATATTCACATTCTTGAACACCTTGTGTATTGTCACGTTCCTATGGAGAAAAGAACAAAGTTAGAAGTAAATTTATAGAAGGGTATCCTTGTTGGGTACCATGAAACTTCTACAACTTATTGCGTTTACCTTCCTTCCCTAAGGAAAATAGTTGTTCATAGAGATGTAAGGTTTGAGGAGGAGAAACCTCTTCAGAAGTCTAGTAGCTTGATGAATGATGAGGAGAAATCATCCATAATTGAGGTAGCACAAATTCATCAAAATTTAGTCACTCAAACTAGAGAGAAAGACAAGAAAACCAAATAGGATGATTAGGAGGTTCAAAAGAATCCTCAACCTCATCACCCTACTGTAGAAAAGAGAAAAAATAGGGCAGCTAAGCAAATGTTGAGAGAGGTTCAGGAATATGTGGGTGATCCACAAGATTCAGTTTGATAGAGAAAGACTCCCAAACATTATTCTTATTATGTAGCGCTTATCAATGAATTAATTGAAGTGGATCCTTCTATCTTTCAAGAGGCATCCAAGCACCAAATTTGGAAGAATGATATGGTGGAAGAGTATTCTTTCATAATGAAGAATAGTGTATGGGAGATAGTACCATGACCAAAAGAGAAGTTTTTTGTGGGATCAAGATGGTCGTATAAGATTAAGCATGTTGTAGATACTAGTGTGGAAAAACTAAAATCCCATTTTGTGGCTAAGGGCTTTTCTCAAAAGGAAGAAACTAACTATGACAAGACATTTTCTCCAGTAGCCAGGTAATCTTCCGTAAGAGCTATAATTTCTATGGTCATACAAATGAGGTGGAAGATCTACCAAATGGATATTAAAACTACATTTCTTAGTGGAATAATTGAGGAAGAAATTTACATTGAGCAACTTGAAGGATTTGAAGCACATGGGAGGGATTCTCATGTTTGCAGGTTGAAAAGAGCACTATATGGAATCAAGTTAGCTCCTAGGGCATGGTATTCACATACTGATAATTACTTGCATAGTGTGGGATTAATCAAAAGTGAGGTAGATTCGAACTTGTACTATATTTAGGTGAAGAGTGAACTTCTCATACTGTTATTATATGTTGATGAATTATTTCTAATAAGGGTATAGGGGCTCATATCACATTGCAAGAGAGATCTTGTAGGAGAGCTTGAGATGAAGGAGAAGGGGTTGATGCACTACTTTTTGGGATTGGAGTTGTGGTAGAAAGAGGGAGAGATATTCCCTAGATAGGGCAAATACTTAATTGATGTCTTGAAGTGATTCAAGATGGAGAATTGTAAGCCCATATCAACACCACTTGCAACAAATTGGAGGAAGGTTGATACTTCTAAATCAGAAGAAGTGGGCCCTACTTTATATAGAAAATTGATAGGCTCTCTTATGTATTTGGTTAATGATAGGAAGAGCACTACAGGGTGTAGCTACAATTTGGGATCAAGGGCTGTCTCTTGGTACAGTAAAAAACAAAAGTCAGTTGCACACAGTTTTGTAGAGGCTGAGTATGGCATCATGTGAGGCTTTTTGGCTTCATAAACTTCTAGTTGGGCTCTTTGATAAGAAGCTAGATCCTATAGTCATTTATTGTGATAATTAGAGTTACATCAAATTTTTTGAGAATCCAGTGTTTCTTGACAAGTCAAAGCACATTGAGATCAAGTACCACTTCATAAAAGATTGTGTGGAGAAGGGGATAGTGAAAAATCGACACATACCTATAGAAGAACAAATAACAAACATCCTGACAAAGGCTTTGGTGAAGAATAATTTTGTATTCTTTACGGATAAGCTGGGTGTTGTGCAGAACACCTTTCTCACTAAGATGGAATGTTGATTTTTGTTTTTTTGTGTAGCTTGAAAAGTGGAGTTTCTTTAAAGCAAATCGAGTTGGATGTTTGGCAACAGCTTTAGTTTTTATTCTTTAAATAGGATAATTATGAGTTTGTGAGGTTGCATAAAGAAATAGTGTTTTTATGTGTTTCAAAGCCAAAAAAAGTAGGGAAAGTTTATTTCTTCGCTCGCTGAGTAAAGCAACTAGGCTATATATATGTGAAGTTTATGTAGCAAAATCCATTGTATTCTAGAAGAGAATGTTTGCTCTTAGGCGAAATAGAAGATCCAACAATTGCAAGTTTTTCCCCAAGCTGGGGTTACCTGGGTATATCTATGCTATTCTCTGTATCTAATTGACTTCTGTTATTTTGCTTCTGCTATTTGCTTCTGCTAATTAACCTAGAGTAATAATTGTTATAAATCAGATTGAATTTCTTTGTGTGAACTTATTGAACAATTGATGTGTAACTAGGAAATTAACACTTAACACCCTTTTATTTAAATTAAAAGCTGTTTACTTTGTTTTTCTTGCTTGATGAGGTGGTTCCTGCAGGTTTCATCAACCAGAAAAAGAAAAAATACTGATGATAAAGCAGAAACGGCTTTACATTTGGCTGTAAGGGAAGATTACCAGAAGCTGATAAAAATTTTGGCCGACTTCGATGGCAGTTTGTGTGATATTGCCAATAACGAGGGAGAAACTCCACTAAAATTGGCATTATGTTTGGGGTTATACGAAGGTGTAGAGTTATTACTCACTCACTCACACTTCAACACCCTAAACTGCATTGTTAAAAATCTAATTAGGAGAGAAGTAGACTTGTTAGAACTTATCAATAAGCCGTACTAGCTGCCGACAAATGCTCCTGACAATGAAGGTAATCGTTCCACCCCAGAATGTCCAGCCAATTGATGAAGAGGATCAGCATCATCCAGACGAGAAATGTCCCCAAAATACTTCTGGCGGTGGAGGAGGTAAGATTTCGCAAAGTCCTTTGAGGAACAAAAAGAGGGCTGGAGAGAAAAACTCCAATGACGCAGATACCCAAGATGGCCAGCCAATTGTACGACAAGGTGACACACCTCTGCAGCTCACAGCAAGGAATAAATTCTAGCATGTAAAATGTTTCGAACATGTGAATCTTACGTTTAACTATTAATGAATTTTTTAGGGCGTTTTTGTGTTTTACAAGTCTAATAGTTTTATGGAACATTCACAAATAAGCCTAACTTATAACGAGAAATAATCAGACAACTAATTGTCCTTCTTTTCTTTTTGCTTATTTTTGGTGTGTAGATGGTAAAATTGCTGCTGAATATTCGCTGGGTGAGTAAGCTTGTTCGCAACAGCAAGGGCAAGACGCCGTTTGAAATAGCGAAAGAGGTCACGGAGTACCATCAATTTTTCAGGACAATAAGAAGGCTCGGAGATTTTAAAGGGAAGCTCAAGCGATTCATGTACTGTGCACCAAAGGTGAGCCATAGAATGTACGTGAAATCGAGGCTCATGGTAAACAAAGCCTACGAAGACAGACGCAATGTAGAGCTCATGGTGGCGGCCAGAGTCCTGTAAAAGAGAATGAAGGGAGCGCTGCTCCTAACCCTCGTCATCTACACGATGATCAAAGGACCCCTCTTCTTATACCCCTCGTTTCTTTTAACCTCTTCATTTTTTTCGACTCCGTAGCCTTTTTTCTCGCCCTCTTTGTGTGTATCGTGTGGGAGATGTGCTCATAGGTCACCACAAGAGACAAGATGTTGTTAATGACTGTCAACAGTTTGGTTGTTTGTTGTAGCTTTGGCTTCACCTCTTATGGGTTTATGGCCGCAGTCTACGCCATGCTTGCACGTCAGGTTAAAATCTTCTCTTGGGTAATTTTGGGAAGTCTTATTGTAATTACTTCGTGGGGCATCCTCGCGTTTATACTTCATTATGACGGCCAGATTCCACTTTCATTCAGATAGGTGGAATTGGGAATTGAACACTATGTTAAAAATTAGGAATTGAACACTATGTTTAAATTTTTTTTTAAGATTGAAAAGAAATTAAAATGGATTAATTTTTAAAGTCCAGTGATTGAGCATGTAACCTTTCTTCTATTATCTCTTATACAAACTTTTCCTTTGCTCACTCATATCTCTTCTACAAATAACTTTTCCTTTGTTCAGTCATAGAACCAAGAATTATGAAGATAATTCTTTCCAACTTTTCTAAAATCTGAGCCAAGCCTGTGCTTTAAACAAAGTTGTTCACCATCGGATGAAAGTCTTGTGATGAAACTAGAGCTGGCGAGCTTTGGTTTACTCCTCAAGTCATTGGGAATGTTTTCTCCAATGTCACCATACGCAATGTCGCCCTGGAACAATGGATCTCCATCGTCGGGGTCTCTGTCTCCATGATGTTGTCATTCATAAGCCCTCTGGTAGATGGGAGGTCAAGGATCATCTCGCTTCTGACAGTCAAGGATCAGCTTCAAAATTCTGTAAATTCCAACAATTTTGTTCATGTTCGTGGGCATCATAAGGCTCTGTGTATAAAGATAAAAATCTCATAAGTTATTTTTTTTTAAATAAGAATTTTAAAGTGCAATTCTAATTTCAATTTCATAAACCAAACGCAGAAGATGTTTATTCCCACTCATCTTCCAGATGAACTAAATAGGAGAAACAATTTTTGCTAAAATCAGATTTTGAATTACAAAACCTTATTTTTACAAAATTTGGTTTTAAATCTCCACGAAACAAATGGTCTTATGGAATTTGAGTACTTTATTTATTATTTTTCTTTCTTTAAAATTATGATGAATTTTGAGGGACTTATTATTTCTTTATAAATAAATATAATAACAAGAGTTGTGATACAACTTGAGTCCCACCTAATGTAAAAAAGATAGAAATGAACTTTGAGAAATTGTGGTATAACTTTAAGAAAATATGTAGTGTATACAAGTTTTACCAATATGTAGTGTACACTGTAGTCATATAACTTGGTTTATCAATGGATTTTTTAGGGCAGCAATATAATGTAAAAAAAAATTAAAGTATATAAGATTTTTTTTCATTTTTTATTGACTTTAGATACAAATAATGTACTAGTGTTTATAGGTTTATGGAGTTATATTAATGTTAAAAAACAAAATATATATCAGACTTTTTTAGAATTGAAGATATATTTATTTTGGAAATTTTTAAAGAAATGTAAAAAATATTTCATTTCCTTATTTTTTATTGGTGGCATAAGAAACATTTTGAATTTTTTAAAAGAAAAATAAAAAACTACTTTAAACAAATGAGGAACCAATTAGGAAAAAGAAATAGATCTTAAAAAATAAAAATAAAAATAAGATAATTGTGAAATGTTACAAATTTAATTAACATTTCTAAAATGAAGGCAAATCAATAGTAGAGAGAAATCTTTTGAATTTTTGAAAAGAAAAATTTAAAAAACCACTAGCAAAATAGGAGGAACCAATGAGAAAAAAGGAATAGCCTTACAAAAATAAAATATAAAAATACGAGAAATGTATACAAATGTAATTTACAATAGAGGGAAACTAATAGTACAAAATGAGGTGAAAACATAAGTCTCGACCTATATAGGTTGGACTAATAATTTTAAATTGTTGTTTCATACATATTTCTCATTTTTTACTTAATTGATTATTTTGACTACCACCAAAATTATCTAGTTAATCTAATGCTTAAATACAAATATAATGCACTGTGTGACCGATAAAATAATACAAAATATTTTTTGGCCAATGTTAGCTTTTGCCTCACAAGATGATTTAATAGTGGAGATTTAATTAGCAAAATCAAATGAATGGTAATTTGAACATGGTAGGGCCAAATTCTTTATATGTGTTTTAAAGTTTGAATGGTTAATTAGAAAAAGGGTTGTTTTTATTATAGGAATTTTAAATTTATGTAGTAGTGCCCGACCTTTGGATCAATGTCCTCAGAAGAAAGGAACATGTTTCGATGAGAAGACAATAAAAAACCTAATCTAACCCCAAATACAATTGAAAAAGTATGCTTGAGCAATTGGCATAATAAATTTGTAATAATTTTAGGTGAATGTCACAATCCACAGAAACATCTTATGGTATTGATCAAGGGAGGTAGACTAAAAGATCCGTTAGGTATGAAATCCTATTGTATTCATGTTGTCAAGGATTCACTCAGAAATTTGAGTCAAAGAAGGGGAGGGCAGATCAAAATATGGCACAAAAAAATCCCAATTCCAATAAGAGATAGAGCTAGGTCCATTCCTCTATTCACATGTCCTACTCCTTTATCTTCCTCCAATGGCTAGAGCCCATCCTTGATTTGGCAGAAGGCCCCTTACCCACCTTAGAAATATAGGGTTATGCATGCACAACCCCTCTTAAATTATTATAACAACTTATTACTGTAGCAAAGGTTTGAACAAGAGAAGAGGACTCCCATCAACTTCATCCCCCATTGATTGAGTGCCCCCACTCCTCACTCCCCCCGAACCCACCAGTATAGAGGTATGGGTCCATTTTATAATAAAAGATTATTTTTATATTATGTTCAATTATATTTTTTAAGTATTTTAATTTATTAATAAATTAGTATTAAGACAAAAATAACTTAGAATTTATCAATAAAATAGGAAAAATGATGTCCAATGTTATACATTGACTTGAAAGGTAGGTAGAAGATTGATTGAACTTTTTATAAAGTACATCATGTTAAAATATTTGACAAATGGACTATCCTAGAAAAAGAGGCGAATTCCATTAATGGTAATGTGATAATGAGGAGGGAAAATTTATGTAAGAGATGACCATATATTTTTAAAAATAAAGTGGCAAACCACTATAATTTGAATTAATCTATTGGTTCAAAGATTCACAAGGAAAGAGCCAAAAGGAAAACACCCCATCCTCACTTAGATACATATCTAAGAAAAAAAGGAATACTATTGGAAAGGTTATAGTAGACTGAAAATTCCCTAATTATAATCTAATTAGATATCCTAAGCACCCAACTAGTGAAAGTTGCAAATGCCTTGTGAACTGCTTGCAAGTGAAGGATCCCACATCGACACTCAAGCAAACCCCATAGGAATCAAAATAGCCAAGAAAATAAATGTGAATGATTTAACACTCAATAGATGTTCACATGAGGGAGGCCCCAAAAAGACATAGGTTGTTTGAGAGGGCCAACTTTAAAGACCACACACTAAGCTTTGACTTCTTAGGTGGATATGGGCCCAGTTCTTCTTACCCTTTCACTCCCATTTATTTTGTACACTTTTCCATCAGTTATAATTTTCCCCTTTCCCATTACACTTAATTATTAATGTGTGACTAGTTTAACAACTACAGTCCTACTATCAAATGAGTTCTAAGAACATAAGGCCTTCTATGATTACTTCTCTAGATGATTAATGAAGCATGTTAAAGCATGGGGCTCACACTAGTGCTCTTCAAATTATATTAAATGGAGTAAAATTAAACATTAGAATTATGATCAATGCTTCCTTCAATAGAGCCCTTGTGCTAAAACTTTTATTAAAATTCCGTGGATGCCATGCACATGCCGTTGATTCGTTATTTCAACTATAGTCAACTTTAACTTCTATTCATTTTGTATTTAGAGTATACTCAACTTTTCATATAATTCTTAATCAAAGGCCTAAACAAAGGCTTTGAAACCTTCAACATGCATTGAAAACAAGCATTGGTTTTCTCTATTGAAATGAATATATTATATGTTGACACCAATTTTGAGTAACATTGTGAATTACCCAATTGGGAACTTTGGATATTGATTAAGATCTAGAAGCTCTGGATTAATGGTTATCTACAAAGCCCGTACTACCATTCTCTGGTGCTGAAAAACATTGTGCATTTTTGGGCATCGTGGGTGTAATGTCCCCATCTTTTTAGCATCTCAGTGGATTTCTTAGCCTTTACATTCTCTAAAGGCTAAGTGGAGAAATAAGGAGAAATTGATTAAATTAATTTCTTATAAAGTAATTAAATAAATTAAAACAAAAAGGTGACTTTATATTTTATTTATTTATTTTTCTAGAAGAACAATTAATAATTGTATTGCAAGGGAGAAGCTTCTAGAGAGTGCATTTTCTAGAAATACAACTAATTATTGCATTGGAAAGGGGGAAGCTTCTACAGAATACAATTAAATAATATTTTAATGTCTTTCTAGAAGGGTGAAGGAAAAGAATAAACAGAGGTAAGAGGTTCATTGTTTATCATTTGATTATTGTGAATTGCATATGATATAAACTTGGGAGAAGAAACTATGGCTTCTGATTTCAGTTAGCCAATGGAGAATGTTAACTCCTCAATGTTGTAGCCATTTGAGGTGGTAAAATATCCACCTAATTTTGCATTTGGGAGAGCTTCATTCTGAAGTTCTATTTGTGTTTAAATTGGAGAATACATTTTGGTTGCTAGAACATGCATGCATGATGTTGCGCTACAGTATTTATGTTTGATTCATTTTTATTCTTAGGCATCACTATTATCAGGTTCCTCTAACAACTATTAGTAGTTAGCGTTGTAAGTTTTAGGCATATGGTTTTGGCATTACTATGGTCATTGTTGTAAGCCCATGAGAATGAATTTAATAAAGGAGATACATGTTGCATACCATTTGTTTGACAAAATGTCCATCTAATAGCATATATGATCAGCATGTAATAGTTGTATGTCAATTGTTTGTCAAAATGTCAGTTGGTCATAGGTAGGTAAGTGCAAGAAGTTGGGTCTCACTTTTGGGCTAAAAGTGGAAGTGTTTTTCCTATTTTTGAAATTTTTTGTCAATTGATATCAAAATTTGAGGCATTTAGAGATTAAATATAAAAAAAACTTTAGCAATAAAAAATTTTGTGTTCGGAATCTAGTTTTCGAATATGTAATCTATTTGTATACCCATATGATAGATTTTGTTTTGGGTATGGATCTTTAAAAACCACTTTTTCAAAATGCCTGTTTTAGGACCATACCACACTCTTGTACGAACACCATAATTTGACACAAATAAATGAATTTTCATAAATCTTTTTAAAGGGAGTTATCTAATACACCTAATATTGATAGCAATATTTTTTCTTAATTTTTAATTGAATAATTTTATTATTATTAATTATTAATTGACTATAAAGGTAAATTTTAAAACCTCTTGTGTACAGACACCATAATTTGATCAAAATTTCACTTTTTTCCAGAATTCTTTTTTTAACCTCAAAAGAATTGTATGTAGATTGATAACATATAAATTAATTTAAGAAAAAATACAAAATAAAAAAGTTATTAAAGTTTTAGTGAAGTTCACTATTTTACATTTAGGTACCACCTTTCATTAAAAAATAATGAAAAAATAGTAAATAAAATCATAACACTATAAAATTTATATTTATGAAATCAGGACAATGAGAGCTCTAATGGGTTTTTGTTTCATAAAAAAAATTGATCGGAAAGACCCTCTAAAAATTATGGCAAGGTGTAAATTTGTTAGTTCAATGCCTTAGCCAAATGTTGAGAGGTCAAGGCATAGGCTTGATCTCACCAAGCCTATCCCAAACCAAAATCTAAGGTAGGGGGAAAAAATCCTGCCAAATGTTGTTAGAAATGGGTACTCATTATTTAAATTCAAAAAATGGGTACTTGTTTTGAAAAAATTCAAATCAACATATAAAATCGCCCCAAAAAAAAAAAAATTTAAATTTTTAGAAATGGGTACCTGTTTCTAAAAAATACAATTTTTTTATGTTTTCAAAAACAAGTACCTATTTTTTGAAAATTAAAAATGGGTACCCAATTTTTTTAAAAATGGGTGCCCGTTTTTTAAATTTCAAATTAGGCACCGGAGCCTAAAACAGGTACCTATTTTTTTAAAATGAGTTCCCGTTTCTAAAAGAGCAAGATCTCAATCCATGGACTTCTGTGAAATTGAGACCAACTCCTTACTTCTACCCATGTATGCATTCTTTATCTAGTTTCCATGTATATGCATTGAAAATACCAACAGAACTGCACTTGCATATTAGTTCAATGTAAGAGGCATTTTAATATCATTTGCAAACATTCTAAATTTCTTAGCATTGAGACGCAGTATACAAGTGTTTGACAATGTTCCTTGAGCTAAAAGTAGTTAGTTTGGGTGAGGGATATTACATTGGTATCAGAGCTAAATCCTGCCATCCTGAGGGATTAGCAATCACAAGCCACTTGGAGTTGGCTCTCATAGATTTTTCACTATCAAGAAAGTTTTGTTTGATAGGGAACAAGATTTTTACAAGCAACCAGACACCATAGGTGATAGGCAAGAGCATAGCCCACCAAGAGACGATAGGAGTGAGGATAGGGAAACAAGTGAATTTTTCAAAGCAATGGTTACAAGACAAGAGAAAATGGCATAGGATTTGTAGGCACTCACCACCATGGTTAAGCACATGAACCCACAAAATAAATGGAAATAGGAACAAGGGGATAATAGGAGAGTAGTGGGATCACCTAGAGCTCATAGAACTCTTTCTAGAATAGCAGACAGGCCCACATCTCCTACCTTTGTTAGAGAGGAACTAGTATAGGAACCAATGGAGGAAGTTGAGGATGAGACATTTGTAGATATCCTTATGGTTACAAATGATAAATGGGAATTATTAGTTCCTCAAGTTCATGAGAGGATGAAATTTGAACACTTTGTAAATCAAAGGAGAGAACATTACAGGTTACTAAGAAAGGATAGGAGGCCTAGGTATCAAAATAGTAAGCGGAAGAGGGCTACAAGAAAGCTCACTATGCCTACATTCAATCGAAGTGGTAAGATGACAACTCAAGCTTGGATTCATAAGATTGACACATTCTTGGCACATGCCAATGACATAGATTGAAGCTATAAAATATGCCATTTTACATTTGGAGGGAGTGACACATGATTGGTGGTATAATGGTATGGTATCACTTTAGCATAATTAGGTGACAGATAGGTTGGTTGAAATATTTGAATGTAGAGCAGAATTCTTCACAAGATGAATGACACTCTGGCTATCTATAAACAAATAATTATCCCTTTGAGGGTGTCCTAATTCTTTCAATAAAAATTGAAGCCATATCATCTCCTTAGCTACCTCTATAGTAGCAACATACTTTGCCTCTATAGTGGATAATGCATTAACCTTCAAAAATCTAGAAACCCAGCTCACCGTTGCCCCACCAACAATAAAGACATAACATATAGCACTCCATTTGTTATCAATATTCTGTGCCAAATTTGAGTCAATGTAGCTCTATAAGTCAATAGTAGAGCTCCCAAAGTGTAAATACTTGCTAGATGTTCTTCTCAAATATCTAAGAATCCATTTGACTATAGTCCAATGCTCAATTCCTAGATGACTCATATACCTGCTAATGACTCCCACTACATATGCAATATCTAGCCTAGTACATACCATAGCATACATCAAGCTTCCTATAGCTGAAGCATAGGGTACCTTGGACATCGTTTCCTCCTCTTCTTGTGTCTTAGGACACATCTTCTTAGTCAACTTTAGATGAACAGTTAAAGGTGTGCTAACAACTTTAGTATTGTCCATAGACAAACATTGCAACACCTTCTCAACATAATCATCCCGAGATAGCATCAATTTCCTATTCTTCCTATCTCAACAAATCTTCATACCAAGGATTTTTTTTGCTGCCCCCCAATCCTTCATAGCAAATGCATGTGCTAATTGGCATTTTAGCACCTTAATGCGATCCATGTTAGACTCAGCTACAAGCATATCGTCAACATATACACATAAAATAATGTAGCTATCATCAATCAACCTCTTAAAGTAAACACAATGATCTGAATGGCACATGTTATATCCACACTCATGCATGAACCTATCAAAATTCAGATACCATTGATGAGGTGCTTGTTTCAAGCCATATAAACTTTTCTTCAATTTGCATACTAAATCCTCCTTACCCTTGACCTCAAATCCCTATGGTTGATCCATGTATATCTCTTCATCCAAATCACCATGATGGAAGGTTGTTTTAACATCAAGCTACTCCAAATGCAAATCTTTAGTAGCCACAATACTTAAAACAGTATGGATAGAAGTCATTTTAACTACAGGAGAAAATATCTCATCAAAATTGATGCCCTTTTTCTATGCAAATAATTTTACAACTAACCTAGCTTTAAATATTTTCTTACCTCCATCCTCTTCTTTCAACCTATAAACCCATTTATTCTGTAAAGCCTTTTTACCTACAGCCAACTTGCATAGATCCCATGTCTTATTTTTCAGCAAAGAGTCAATTTTTTTTTAATTGCAGAATCCCACTGAATCTTAGTAGCCACTTGCACAGCTTCATCATAACATTCAGGTTCACTAGCATCTATTAATAAAATAGAATACAAAGAGGCAGAAAATCTTTTTGGAGGTTTACTTATTCTTGTTGACCATCTAACATTCATTTTGGTCTATTGTATTTGTTGTTGTGGTTATTGTACATCATGAGGTATAGCTCGAACATCATCTTTTGGAGTATCATCCAACACTACATAATCATCTTCTTTCTTCTCAAGTTGTTGCAACAAATCTTTGTACAACACTTTCTCATTGAATATGACAGCCCTGCTTCTTATAATTTTACAATTTTCAAAATCCCAAAGCCTATAATCGAGTTCATTAATGTTATAGCTTGGTTTTATTTATAGAATCGATATGAGCAATGCTTCACAACCAAAGGTTCCAAGAAAATAATAACTCACCTTCTTACCAGTCCATGCTTCCTCTGGAATACCACCACCCAAAGGAGTAGAGGGGCCTCTATTAATCAAATAGAGGCACTATTGACAACCTCCACCCACATGTGTAAGGGCAACCCAACATAAAACCTCGTACTCCTTCCATGCTCCATTATAGTCTTGTTCATGCATTTAGCCACCCCATTTTTCTATGGAGTCCTTGGAACATTTTTCTATCTTGGAAAACCATTAGTGGAGCAATAATCCTCAAATTCATGACTGCAATACTCACCACCATTATCAAATTTGAGACATTTTAATTTCTTACCAGTCTCATTTTCAACCAAGCATTTCCATTTTTTAAAAGTTCGAAATACATCATATTTTTTTCTAAGGAAATAAAGCCATACTTTTTGAGTTACATCATCAATAAATGTAACATAATAATGAGAGCCACCAAGGGAAGATGCTTGAGCTAGTCCTCATATATTAGTATGCACAAGCTCTAATTTCTCTCTTTTATTTTCCTTCCCAGTCTTCACAAAATTCACTCTCTTTTGTCTTCCATACAAAATTTTTTTAGAGAAATCCATATTAACACATTTCAAACCAAGTAGAACTTTCTTTGAATAAATTATTTGTTGGAAATATTCAAGACTAGATAAGTTACTAAGAGGTGAGGGGTGAATCGATAACTTCAAAAAAAATCTTTAAATACACCACAAATCCATCTAAACTACTGCATGCATATTACTACTGAAAGATAAAAAATTCATCACACAAAAGAACACAATATTTTGGTGACCCAAAAACCTTTCAAATAGAAAGTAAAACTGGGGTGGGGATGGTACCCACAAAGCTTCACTACTGCAGTACATAGTTGGCCTATTAAGGCTTACATTGACCACTTCTAGTGATCTGCCTTGTTAAGAGCACAAAGGACTACTAGGTCCACCTTGTTAGAGGATTTACAAACATACAATGAAGTATGCACTTGGTTAAGAAATTTATACAAAGACTATTAAGTCCACCTTGTTAAAGGATTTAGAAACTAATTTACCTGTTAGGATGAAGTAGTGGATCTACTTACAACTTATTGTCGATAAGATCCTTTATGCACTGATCACCTTATGTGATAGATATAACTTTTTTGCCCCTATATTAACCTTGTTGCATTCCTTAAACTGCCATTGATAATCCTTCTCATGTACTTTTCAAAAATAATTTCTAGTACTTCAATACAATGATATCTTACAATACATCTTACATATATACCTTTTCAATTTACAAAATTGTAAGGTCTGCCAAAATATAAGTGAACAACACATTACAAAGTCAGCCCAATAGTAAATAACTCAGGTTCACTGAACTAACTTAGTGACCTTCTAATACTTAGCATCCACTACATTACATGGCATTATAATGCACTCGGTAGAAATGAAAGCTCAGTCCATACTGATCACTCGATTTAGTTCTAAACTTGGTGACCACCGGTGACTCGGTAGATGTAGTGTCACTCGGTAGATACTGCATGCTCAGTTTACCTTGCTTCACACAGTAAAAACTACTTCTTCCAACACTTAGTTTACACTAAATTTCCATGACATGTACTTACTACTCGATAGACACTATGAAGTTCGGTTGACACTATTGGTCTTCACATTGCCTATGTTCACTCGGTAGCCACTGTTTTGCTCGGTGAGTGTAGGAAACTGAGTGCTGAGCTTGGTAGCTATACTGATATAAATAAGTGTTGTCACTAATTGCAATAATAACTTAATACCAACAATCTTCACCTTTGTCATTAGTGACAAAACAATTATAAGCCAAAATATATGTACACAATCTTACTTACTAAATTTTGATTTTTCAAAATTGATCTTTGTAAAGCTACTGCATATACATTCCTACATATATCTCCTTGATGGCACATAATTTATATACAAAGACACTTATGTACATAACTATACACATATACATGCTAACTTTATTGAATGCTATCTTCCCCTTTCACTTATACTAATATCTGTCCTTATATAGAGTGTTTCCCCCTTTTTGCTTATACTGATATATCTCCCCCTTTTCGACAGTAATGCCAAAGGGCTACATATGGTATCTATATAGTTACACCAAAATGACATAGAAATTATTGATGTACCTTGAGGATGAGGGTGAATGAGTTATCCCAGATTTCTTGCAAAATTTGGTAGGTGGAGAGAGCAATCTAAACTTCTACTGATAATTTGATCATGTGATCAGCCATTGAGAAGTTCTAAGCTTGGACCAATGTTTTACAATGAGCAATATGTTTCTGCATTGTATCCATTATTGGCAGACTGTATTTTGAATATCAATCAAGTTTTCTCTTATTCTTGCTTCTTTTATTAGAAGTTCTGCCTGCATGTCTGCCAGATATTTTGCCTCATTGTCATGAGAGGAGCTGGAGGAGGGGTCAGTCTACAACTTTGATGCACTTGATTGCATATCAACATCAATCTTATTTAGCTTCTCCTTTATTTCTTTGGTAAATCTAGAGACATCCCAAAGTTTGGCAAAAAGTGATGCTACATTATTAAAAGAATTTTCAAAATTACCCAAAAATGCAAACAACTCAACTTGTTTGATTGCAATTTACTAAGCAATATGCTCTAGCACCTTGTCATCAAACTTCCTTTTAGCTTTTTCAATTAGTTTCTCTTGTCTAGAAGACTCTGCATTATATTTTTGTATAGTTTCTTCTAACTCAATCAAAATGTGTTGAGTGGAATCCGCTTCAACACCTAATGCTTCTGTAATTATATTCTTAGCATTTTCAATTATTCTATACTCCTTATCCCTTTCAGACCTTAACTGCTTCTACATAGCTTTCATCTCTATGAGTTGACTTGCTAACCTCATTTCTTCAATAGTAGCAGTGTCAAAGTCAATCTCAGGTATTACTATCTCTGTGTCTAAGTCAATATCTTCCTCAATTCCTTTTCTAGTGATCAAGAGTTTCAATGGTTGCCTTTGTTCTACTTCTGTGATTACTAGTTTGACCTTTGGAACAAACACAATAGTGGAGAGAGAAGGGCTAGATATGAAAAATGGGATAGGACTTAAAGATACTGATGGTCATTCATTTTTCTTGCAAGTTCCTTCCTTCTTTTTAGGGATTGGGAAAGTTTCTCTTTTGCTTCCTTGAGTTGAGCTTTGGCCATCCCTAGATCTAGCTTTTCATTTTCAATTGCTTTGTCTAGTCTGAATATCTCTATTTGTCCTTAGATCTTTACACAAGTTGTTAAAATTTATTATGAGAACCACAATGCTCTGCTACCAATTGCTGGAAATATTTAAGACTAGATAAGTTACTGAGAGGGGAGGGGTGAATCAGTAACTTCAAAACTTTTCTTTAAATTCACCACAAATCCATCTAAACTACTACATGCATATTAGTACTGAAAGATAAAACATTCATCACACAAAAGAACACAATGTTTTGGTGACCCAGAAACCTTCCAAATAGAAAGTAAAATTGGGGTGGGGATGGTACCCACAAAACTTCACTACTATAGCACACAGTTTTCTTTTTAAGGCTTACATTGACCACTTCTGGTGATCTACCTTGTTAGGAGCACAAAGGACTGCTAGGTCCACCTTGTTAGAGGATTTACAAATAATGTAGTATGCACTCGATTAAGAGATTTATACAAAGACTGTTAATTCTACCTTGTTAAAGGATTTAGAAACTAGTTCACCTATTAGGATGAAGCAATGGATCTACTTACAACTGATTGCTAATAAGATCCTTTATGCACTGATCACCTTATGTGATAGATATAACTTTTTTGCCCCTATATTGACCTTGTTGCATTCCTTAAACTGCTACTAATAAAACTTTGCATGCACTTTTTAAAAATACTTCCTAGTACTTCAATAAAATGATATCTTACAATACATCTTACATATATACCTTTCCATTTGACAAAATTGCAAGGTTGGCCAAAATACAAGTGAACAAGACATTACAAAGTCGGCCCACTAGTAAATAACTCGAGTTCACTGAACTGACTCGGTGACCTAATACTCAACATCTACTGCATTACACATCATTGCCATGTACTTAGTAGAAGTGAAGTCTTGGTCCATACCGATCACTCGATGTAGTTCTAAACTCGGTGACCACTAGTGACTCGGTAGATGTAGTGTCACTCAATAGATACAACATGCTGAGTTTACCTTGCTTCACTCGATAACCACTACTTCTTCCAATGCTTGGTTTACACTAAATTTCCATGACATGAACTTACTACTCAGTAGACATTGTGAAGCTCAATTGAAATTGTTGGTCTTCACATTGCCTATATTCACTCGGTAGCCACTGTTCTGCTTGGTGAGTGTAGGAAACTGTGTGCTGAGCTTGATAGCTATACTGATATAAACAAGTGTTGTCACTAATGGAAATAATAACTTAATGCCAATAGTATTTTCATACAATTCTCACTCATTTTCCCAAGTCTGTTGCGTCACAACATTGTATCTAAATTTATAGTATCTATTTTTTCTGCCTACTCAATTGCAACAATTGTTTCTGAAGATTCATTTTTCTCTGAAATAATTAAAGTAGAAGGAACAATATGACCTATACAAAGATATAAGGTGCCTACTTTCATACCTTTTGCTACTACAAGGGAAACTTTTGAAACCTTTCAATTTTTATCATTAAAAGTGACTACACAACCCTCATCACCGAGTTGCCCTTCTGAAATTAAATTTCAACTCAACCTTGGAAGATGTCTTACTTCATGTAGTAGCCAATGATTCTCATTCTACAACTTAATCTTGACTTTTCCTTTTCCAATGATCTGACAGGGTTAATTATCCTCCAAATAAACAAGTCCAAAATCCCCTTGGACATATCGACGAAATAACTTCTATGAGGTGTAGTATGAAATTAAGCACTAAAATCTAAAACCCATGCACCGTCAACACTTTCTAAAGATAGAAGCAAAGAATCCTCTTCGAATTTGTTACTTACCACATTTTCCTCCTTGTCTCCATCTAGTTTATCTTCTTCTTTTTTCTTTTGAGTCTAACAATCTTTCTTTTTATGCCCTATTTTACCATATTACAAGTAGTCATTTGGTCCTCTCGATTGAGACCTCCCCTTTGACTTTCGTCTTGATTTCTCACAATTTCTGGAATTACTTCCTCTCTCAGTTATTCTACCTTGACTTTTTTCATTCAAAGCACTTCCTAATATAGATCTACTTGAAGTTTTACTACGAGTTTCCTCACTCAAAATACCACCAATCATATCATCATATTTTTAGGGCATTAGATCCAGAAATTGAATTACTCATAGCCATTACCATGCCTTCCTAGCTTTCATGTAAAGAACACAAAATCAAGAGAACTCTAATTTCTACATCAAAATTAATACCCACAAAAGATAACTGACTAGTAACAATATTAATTCCATTTAAATGATCTGCAATAGATCTACCTTCTATCATTTTCATATTAAATAAACACTTTATGAGAAATACCTTGTTTGAAGCGAAGGGCTTTTCATAAAATTTCTTTAGGGTTTCCATCAACTCTTCTATCATCTTTACTTTTGTAATATTAAATGCCACCAATGGTGCCAGGCATAATCAAACGCTTCCAAGTGCCTTTTTGTCTAAAATATCCCATTTTTTATTTGACATAGATCCTTGATTCTTGGTTTTTCCTTCCAATGACTTCCATGAATCCTTTTGATAAAGATAGTCCTACATTTGCATTTTTCATAACTAAAAGTTCTACCTATTAAACTTGTCAACCCTCAAGTTACCCTCATCTGTCATTGCACCCACTCAACCATGAGAGTCCTACTCAACCATGAGACTTTCTTGTAGATGATAACTGAAAGAAAACCTCACTCTGATAACACTTCATTGGATTAAACCATGGATAGAAATAACAATTACATACAAATATAAACAATATCAAAAAATAATAGATCATACAGAAAAGAACACAAGACACAAAAATTTAACGTGGTTCACCCAAACCCTAGGCCACACCCACCAAATAGAAATTCCAATATTTTATGATCCAATGATTACAACTTGATTACAATCTGTAATCCCTTACAACTCAATACTGCTACAAGAACCAATTTTTGCATCACCTTATGAAATAACCCTAACCATAAGCCCTTTTATACAAGTAGTTTTCCCATTTAAGGGTTATAATTAATAATTACATGTCGGCCCAAAATCTTAATAATTAATTTTATAGTTTTTGATGAATAGTTGATCTCTGGCCTTGGGCCATGTGAACTCGTGGGATCATCCTATTTCCCTTGGCCCCTTTCTTTGTGAATATGTAGCTTTACTGTATTATTTCCTTTTAATATAAGGAAGTGACTATTCATTGAAAAAAATCTTGATAAAATTTGTGAATTATGTACGGTATTTCCCTGATCAGTCACCACAAACTAAGATTTAATTTCAATACAAGAGGGACAACAGAAGACTGAAGATCCTCCTAATATTCATAACCTTAGAGTTGAACACTCTAAGGTGTTCAGTGACATTCCACCAAGTAGACCACCAAACAAGGGTATTGAGCACATCATTTTGTTAGAAGAGGAGACTAAGCCTATCATGATTACACCTTATAAACATCTGAATAAGTTGAAGGATGACATTGACAAAACCATAAAGGAGTTACTTGCTATGGGCCACATTATACCAAGTAAGTCTCCTTTCACTTCTTCAGTGGTGCTAGTGAAGAAGGATGGGACATTGAGGATGTGCATTATTACAGGGTGCTTAATAGGAAGACAATTAAAAATAGGTACCACATTCCTAGGATTGATGAGTTGATAGATGAGCTTCATGGAGCTTACTTCTTCTAAAAAATAGAGTTGAGATCAAGTTATCACCAAATCAGAGCTAGAGAGCATGACATCAAGAAGATAGCCTTTGGATGTCATTATGGCCATTTTGAGTTCATAGTTATGCCATTTGGGCTAACTAAAGCACCTACTACCTTTCAAACAACAATGAATAGGGTCTTCCATCTTTAGTTGAGGAAATTTGTACTTGTCTTCTTTGATGATATCTTGGTGTGTAGTAGATCTTGGGAGGAACACTTAGTTCAGCTTGACACAGTGTTGGATATATTGGGCAGAGAGTCCTTGTATGCAAACAAGTTGAAATGTGATTTGGGTATGATAGAGTTGTTGTATTTGGCTCACATCATTAGTGTAGAAGATGTATGCATGGATCCTAATAAGATTCATGCCATTGTGGAGTGCCCTTAACTAATGAACCTTACACAGTTGAGGGGCTTTCTGAGATTATGTGGTTTCTATAGGATGTTTGTGGATGGATATTCCAAGCATGCAACACTCTTGACAAATTTTTTGAGAAAGGGAACTTTCTTTTGGACTCTTGAGGCACAGTAGTGTTTTGAGAAATTTAAGGATTTGATGACTTCTTGTCCAGTGTTAGTGTTACTAGATTTCAACAAACCTTTTGAGCTACCTTTTGGAGAGGGCATTAGAGTGGTGCGTATGTAGGAGAAGCACCCTATTTCTTATGAGAGCAAAAAATTAAGAGGGCTAGAGTGAAGTTTAAACATATATGATAAGGAGATGTTAGCCATTATGCATGCTTTGGATAAATTCAAGTAATATTTGGTAGGTAGCAAATTTTGTATCAAAACTGACCATAATAGCCTAAAACACTTTTTGGCACAGCGAGATCTCAATGATAGGCAATAGAAGTGGGTGAGAAAGTTACAATCCTATGAATTTGATATTATGTATTTTAAGGGGACATAGAATGTAGTTGTTGATACTTTATTATGTAGGCCCCATTTGAGCTTATTGATAGATATATCAGAGGATTGGAGACACTTGATTCTTGTAGAGTATGCAAAGGATGTGTGGACAACTACATTCATAGATGGAACTATTCAAGATAGTAGATACACCCTTTTGAATGAGCTCAACATTTACAAAGGGTGAATATTTTGGGTTTCAGGCTAAACAGTGAGGAGGATGGTTTTGAAATATTTTCATGATTCACCTATGGTAGGACATCTTGGTTTCTACAAGACATACTGGCATATTAGAGAGCACTTCACATGGAAAGGGCCCAAAGCAGAGGTACTTTAGTATGTTAGGGAGTGTCCCACTTGCCAGCAGAATAAGTAGGAACACTCCTATCTAGCTAGTTTACTTCAGCCACTTCTGATTCTTGATAGGAAGTGAGAGTGCTTCTTTATGGACTTCATCACAAGACTGCCTAGAGCCCAAGGCAGAGACTACATATATGTGGTTGTGGATCACCTTATGAAGCTTGCACACTTCTTTCCGATCACTACTATGTACAATACTACACAAGTGGCAGAGTTGTTCTTCAACGAGATATTCAAATTACATGGCTTACCTTGGAGCATTATGAGAGACAGAGATAGTAGGTTTATGAGTCATTTTTGGTAGGAGCTATTCAGGTTGTGTGTGACAGAGCTCACTTTGAGTACTAGCTACCACCCTCAGATAGATGGTTAGACAAAGATAGTGAATAAATGGGTGGAGGGATATCTTCAAAATTATATAGTGGGACAATACAAGGCATGGGTAAAGAAGATTTATCTCTATGAGTATTTTTACAACACCACTTATCACATTTCTATTCAAATGTCACCCTTTATGGCCTTGTATGGGTATGGGGCACCCAATTTTATGGATCTATTTTTGAGTGATAATAGAGTGCCCAGTGTAGGTGATTTGTTATAGGAGAGTCAAGACATTGTTAAGACTCTCAAGGATAATATAACCAAGGCACAAAATCAAAAAAAGTAGTATACACACTAGAAGAGGATTGAGTGGACTTTTGAGGTTCGAGATATGGTGTATCTTATGTTACAGCCTTGCTATCAATCCACTCTCAAGAAGAGTGGTGTTGAGAAACTTAAGCCACGATACTATGGTCTATTCAGGATTATCAAGAAAGTGGGAGAGGTGGCTTATGAGTTAGATTTTCTGACAAAAAGCAAGGTATACAATGTTTTACATGTGTCACACCTCAAGAAGGTGCTAGGACATCATATTGTTCCTTCTAAAATGCTTCCACCCTTGGATGATGAGGGAAAATTTGTATTGGTGCCAAAGGCTATCATTGATTTTAGGGAAAGGAACTTGAGGTGGCACACTATAAGGGAGTATTTGGTGAAATGGAAGGACCTATAGTAGAGGATGCCCCATGGGAGAATGAGGAGATTTTACAACATTTGGAGTTGAACTTGCTTGAGGTCAAGCAATTTCAAGGAGGGTGTATTGTAATATCCCCATCTTTTTAACATCTCACTGGAGTTCTTATCCTTTACATTCTCCAAAGGCTAAGTGAAGAAATAAGAAGAAATTGATTAAATTAATTTCTTATAAAGTCATTAAATAAATTAAAATAAAAAGGTGACTTTATATTTAATAAATTTAATTTTTTAGAAGCACAATTAATAATTGTATTGCAAGGGAGAAGCTTCTAGAGAGTTCATTTTCTAGAAATACAACTAATTATTGCATTGGAAAGGGGGAAGCTTCTAGAGAATGCAATTAAATAATATTTTATTTCTTTCTAGAAGGGTGAAGGAAAAGATTAAATAGAGGCAAGAGTTTTATTGTTTATCATCTGATTATTGTGAATTGCATTTGGTATAAACTTGGGAGAAGAAATTAAGGTTTTTAATTTCAGTCAACCATTGGAGAATGTCAACTCTTCAGTGTTGTAGCCATTTGAGGTGGTGAAATATTCACTAAATTTGGCATTTGGGAGAGCTTCATTTTGGAGTTCTATTTTTGTTTAAATTGGAGAATACATTTTGGCTGCTATAGTATGCATGCAAAATGCCATGCTACAATATTTATGTTTAATTTATTTTTATTCTTGGACATCACTATTATTGGGTTCCTCTTACAACTATTAGTAGTTAGAATTGTAATTTTTAGGCATATGGTTTTCTTGTGATAATTCAAAATTAGATTTTGGCATTATTGTAGTCATTACTAAGCCCATGAGAATGAATTTAATAATGGAGATACACATTGCATACCATTTGTTTGATGAAGTGTCCATCTAATAGCATATATGATCAGCATAATAGTTGTATGTCAATTGTTTGTCAAAATGGTAGTTGGTTGTAGGTATGCATTCCATATCTAGTTTCCATGTATATGAATTGAAAATACTAGCAGAACTGCACTTGCATATTAGTTCATTGTAAGAGGCATTGTAATATCATTTGCGAACATTCTAAATCTCTTAGCATTGAGGGGTAGCATACAAGTGCTTGACAATATTCCTTGAGCTAAAAGCAATTAGTTTGGGCAAGGGATATTATAGTGGGAGCCAGTCAAATGAATTTGGCATGTTGTAGGAAGTCCTTTTTTCTCACTTGACATTCTTAGGTTGAAAACATTGTGTATTTTTGTGTGTCATAGAAGTTGGCATTGAATGAGTTTGGGCATGTTAGGAAGCCTTCTCTTCTTATTCAGCATATCTTTCAAGCACAAAAATGTCTCTCAGTGTTGAACCTAGCACTGTAATACCATATGTAAACAAATTAATTTTCTTAACTAAGAGATTAGGGCTGAAAACTGATTTCAAATATTTATGAAAGTAATACTTCAACTATATAACCTAATTAAAACATTTTTAATTCTATTTTATGAGATAATAACGGAAATAACATTCAACTAAAATAGTTATTTCCTATCATCTTTATTGAAGCAATTTAAAACATTAACATTAATACTATGATATTCAATATTCACAAAACAAAGTAAATACATAGCTAAGGATAAATGGAGAAACATACAAAGCTAATTGGAGAGTCTTGAACTAGTTGTGGAAGCCTTAGCTTCCAGATAGGAGGAGAAGCATTAGCTTAGGCTTAACCTCCCAACCATGGACCATATCCATCCCCACAATCTTTTGAAAGGAAAGGCCCTCCCTAGCCTGGGGCTAGGCTTGGGGCACTACTAGTCCAATCATCCAAGCAATACTGGTGTTTAGAATGTCTGTACAATTATGGATGGACATGCCTAAAAAATTGGCGCTACAAACATCATGTGATCTTTAGAAGGAAAGCATGCCTTTAATGACCTTGGCCAAGGTTTTTGGACAGGTTTGTAATACCCAATCACCACTGCTCAACTTGACAATGGGATAATTAAGTGGGCATGCATGAGCTATTTAATAATTCTTTTAAAAGTGATAAATTTATTGTATTGCTTTTGATTCTGTTTTCATGTTCTTACAGATTTTCTCTCACCTCTTGACCCACTTTCTTGGCTAACCAGTCGAGTGAGTCCTACATGTCAAATCTCAAAGTAATTCAACTCTTTTTTCTAAAAACCTCAATTGGTGTAAAGAAATAATATAAATTCATTACTATCAATGATACAATTCCTATGACCCAAGAAGTTTCTCTTAAGAATTTACAAACAAATAGCTTGAATATGGAATCTGACTGAAAATAAGAGGTGTCTTGGCATAACAAATACATTTCATTCAGACTCAACATGGATAGATGGACTCTTCGAATATTCTATTTGATATTATAGTCAAACGATGATATATAGAATTCATTGACATAATTCTTGCTTCTTTGTTTTTGAATGCATATATATAATAAATATGAATTGAGAAAATTTGACCACATAACCTAATCAAAATAAATGTCGAGCTTGGGCTTGACTCTATACGGCCAGCTCTTGGAAGTGCGTAATAAAAAACCAGATAAGCAATGACTCAACTTTTCAATCAATTGCATCAAATAATGATGATAGAAAATAAGGGAGTAGAGATATATATTGTAGAACATGGGTTTTTAATTCTCCTAACTTGTATATGAAAGAAGACATTCGAAGAAAATATAAAGGCATTCAAGAAGCCATGGCTCTTGGAGTAGTTATTAAAAAAGAAGAAAATTGACTTCTTGAACCATCGATAAATATATGATGCCAAGTGTTCATTCTCATCACTTACAAAGACAAAATAAATATGAGGAAGAATTTGAAGGTTACTAAATCAAAAAGGATAAATTATAAAGTCATACATACATACATACATACATACATACACACATACATATATATATATATATGTATATATATTTGCACATATATATTATTTTGAATGGTGACATTATATTATTATCATTTGTCCAAGGTCATATCTACTAAAGTATGCATATCCAGACACGTATATTACTTGGAAGATTATTTTATCCTCATATCTTCTCAAGGTAAATGCATATTTAGGTGTATGTATTTTAATAGATATGAGCTTGTATAAATTAATACTATGATGGCACCATACTTTTATACCTATGTGCATATACATATATACATATTATTTGAAGTGATGAGGAAGTCAATATAAACCATTAAAGGTATGTTCTTTGATTAAGTTAAAATGTTTAATGTTTTAGTGAATCTTCGATAGCTCACGTGCATCTAATGATTGTATCATGTTATACAAGTGGCTAGGTCGTTACCAAGATAGTCAAAGGTCATAACTGTCGATTAGGTAAATGGACTAAGGTAGTGCCCCATTCCGTAATTGTCATTAAGAAATGCTTTTCCCCTTCGTTTGCTCCTGCAATCACATGTGCAACATTTTCCACAATAATAACAAGTTCCCAAGATAAATCCATATTAACAATTAACATAGATAATAGTAAAGAAATTAGTTAATAACCATAATTCCAAAACCAAGCAACTGCTAACTACTATCATCAACATATGATAAGTAATGGTTAAAAACCATCATCATTAAATTGTTATACATAATAATTGACAAAAACCAATTTTGTAGGAAACAATAGTTATATTTAACTACCCTTTTCACATGAACAAGAAAGAAAAAATCCATTCAAGTCAATGGATATAATAATTTTATTTAGTTCAAATTTTCAGGATGTAACAATTTGAATGATCGACTTGTTGCATTTAATGGTTAACAACCATCATCATTAACTTGTTATACATAATAATCAACAAAAACCAATTTTATAGGAAACAATGGTTATATTTAACTACCATTTTCACATGAACAGGAAAGAAAAATCCATTCAACTCAATGGATATAATAATTTTAATTAATTCAAAATTTAAGGATGTAACAATTTGAATGATTGACTTGTTGCATTTAATGCATGTAGCATTTGATCATGATGTGGATTGATCATGGGGATGTGTGTGGACCTATCTGGGTCTTGGTTATTTATCCTATGTGTATTTAATAATTGTTGTAAGTTAACTAAGGAATGCTATGTTTATTGTGGTTTATAGAAGATTCTTTTTGTAATAGGCTAACTTGTGGCCTTGTGAGTATATAAAAGGAGTTTGGGGAGTATTATATGCATCAAAGGAGAGTAACAGAGCTTCAAGGAAGGAATGTGGACGTACGAATTTGGGAGTAGAGTTATTTGTAGTGTGATCTTAGGAAACAAGAAGATTGCTTGGTGGCTTGTGAGCACAAGTTTAGATCTTGCTTGGGGTTTCTACTAGATTGTTGTGTTCTTATAGATTTGGGCTAGCTAGGGTTATTGGATCTTGCAAGGTCTTGTAGAATTGTTATTGTAATTGCTTACAAATTTGGGGTAGAGGTATTAGCAGCACGTGGGCTTAGGAAACAAGAATAATTTTTGGTGGCTTGCGAGCACAAGTTTAGATTTTGCTTGGGGTTTGATTGATTGGTGGCTTGCGAACACAAGTTTAGATCTTGCTTGGGGTTTCCACCAGATTGTTATGTTATTAAAGATCTGGGCTGGATAGGGTTATTGGATCTTGCAAGGTCTTGTAGAATTGTTATTGTAATTGTTTTGTATTTTGCTGTAACTGAGAAGGCCTTACAACCCAACACATTGTTTTGTAATCAGTTGTTTTATGAATAAAGAGTTGAGTTTGGTATTAGATCTTGTATTTTATGTCATATTTCCGCTATGTGGTTATTATTGGGGACTAGATCACCTCCATTGGGAGTATATCTAGTCTTGCATTACATCAACCTATGATTGAGTAGAGGTCACAACCCTCTTGACTCTTGTGACCATCTATTGCAAATACTACTCCAAGCCACTATTACTGAGCTTTCTCAAAGGCTCATATATATAGTTGTGTTGAAGAATTTGTAACTATCCAATGAGCAAGATGTCTATCTCTAGTGAATCCTCCTACTCTAACCCCTATCTCTGCAGGTGAATGCTCTTGCTCTAACTCTATCTTCCTGATAGGTGAGTTCTCCCCATCCAAGTTCACTATTTCGTGTGGAGGTAATGCTCTCCATAGAGATGTAAGGGTCATCTCAACCTGTGCCATCAATGCCATATTATACTCATTGAGCCAAGAATCCACTACTACTCTCTTAGCCTTTGACATAGCACTACTCCCCAAAATCGATGTCTCTTGTAACAGCTTACCAATCAGCTCTACTCAGTCTCTATCCCAACTATCTCCATTTGTGGCTTTCTCTCCTCTCTTATAAGTAACTCAACACTCGAAAACTCATCGACCATGGACTTGACTCTTGTCTTCACTATCTCATCTACTACTGGAGGTCCTATCGTCAACTTCGCTAACTTTTTCACTGATGGTGCAATTCCCTTTGGCATACATATATGGTGTTCTCATGGTGATAGGTACTCTACTAATTGAATCTTAGCACTAGAAATGCATCAAGTGTAACTCTCATAGGTATAGATGGTGTCAAGGAAGTTATGTTTGAGAGAAGTGAGTGGGCAAATAGGACCCCTGCTTCCCCACCAACTATGTCCATTCCTTTTGGCATTGTCGAATCTTCTATTTCCCCTCCAATCATTGCACTACCTCCACTATCTTCTAACATCTCACTAGTATCCTCTCGACCACTATCAACATCACTATCTAACTTGGACACCACTTGGTGTCTTGTCTTTAGGCTCGACGGAATACTAGCTATGTCCAAACGTTGCTAATAGGAAATGGGTGGCTCCCTTGGTGCTAGGCTTCCTTGTGGCTTTACCTTCAACTTCTCAATGGGTACCTATGTATGAGTGGCCTCTAGAAAAAGTTCTATGGCCTAGTGAGACATATAGACTGTCTTGTGTTGAAGAGTCATAAACTCATATATTCGCTTCACCAATAAAGATGCCAATCATACACTATACCATTTATGATACCATTTCTCAACTAAATTTTTAGTAGAGCAATGTCAAAGGCTTGACTCAAACCAATAAATCTGGTCTTTATCCTTTATCATGTCCATGAGACATCACTACTCACCAAGTTTCACAAAGTTCTTTTTGTTGCCAACACTCTTGGAGGTTGTACTAGTAATATAACCCATTGTCTTTGCCACCAAAGTCCATGAAACTAGCTTCATTTTTCTTTATCCTCCCAAGATATTTTCTTTTTCTTAGCCTCAATCTTTTTTAACTTTCGTGCCAGGAGTCCCAAACACCCTCGTGAAATCAGCTATTGTGTAATTGATGGTGATGTCATTGCCTAGACACTAGAACTCGCTCTAGTGGCTATGTTTGTTGTTTGTATTGCTCATCATTCTCAAAAGGCCCTTCATAATCTCAGATGTAAAAGGTAGGCATTTGTATGGCCCCTTGTATCTATAACCTTCGTAATTGCCCTTTTATAAAACTGAATCATCTGTCGTCTCTTGCCACCATATTCTACGTTCTAAATCATTCAAGCCTTCAAATTGCATAGTTTGTGGTGTAACAACATCCTTTTGGGCAGCCATTTGAACCTCGGTTCTCAACTTTATCTTTGTGTTGGTGTTTGCATCTACTTTACCTGCAACTTACACCAGAAGGTAAAGCCCTTGCGTCTTTTCTCATGCCGGAACTACTCAACTGTGACACCTGTAACTATGTCTTCCAATTTTTATTTCTCTTGGAATCCATCAGTAATGAACTCCTTTGTTGTTAAATGTAAGAATAAGAGATGACAACCGGCTATGGTAATGTGTTACACTGCCAACCTTTATTTTTTCTATTTCCCTTCCATGGGCAGATGCTGGTCTTTCACCATATGATCGACTATTTCCCTTTTGGAATGTATGCGATAATTAGAGCATAGTAGGTTGCAATAGCAACCATTCGGTGGATACAATTCAGTTGCATATTAGAGACAACAACTAAGAACATATAACATCAGATAAATATATCAGAGACGCCTCCTATAACAGAGACAATTTCATATATAACATCTAAACACTAGAGACGGCATATCTATGTTTTAGAATATTTGTGATCTTGTACATTGCAGCATCTGTTGCATAAGAAAGATGAGATATATCCATACTGGGTATCGTGGATATTATATTTTGTTATAATAGAAACAACCATTGTATTACAAGTGCATTCTCAATTTGTAGTAGGGTATTCGTAATTACTAGTCATTCCTTACTTGCATATATAGATGGAGACATTGCATTTATAATTGATTATTGTAGCATTTGAATCTACCATTCATACATTCTATTAATTAGCCGATACGGTATTAATGTTGGGATTGCTCGCCGGTTTCAATGTTGGACGCCAGAAAATGTTTTGGGTTGTTGGTAAATGGCCGAAAATTGAGTTTTATCGTTAATTATCTTTGACGATGACAGCTGAAAAAGGCAACATCCAAAACCTTCCCCATTAATCGAATGGTCTTTCTCTGTTTGAAGGAGGCGTCAGGTGGCTTGTGCGCAGTGTGGGGGTGGGGGAGGACCATAGCTGGACCCCTCAGCAGTAGGTCGGTAAGGAAACGCCAAAAATCTAAAGAAAATCTCACTGCCGGCTAGTGTTGAAGCTGATGTGTCAAAGATAGTAGGGAAGGTAATATTTCTGTAATGTACATGCAATACTTTTGCAGCATTATTTAAATGGAAAAAAGTCAAAACATGTATGATTGACCCTTGGACTTTTTGCTCCCTTCTACGCTAAACCATTTTAGTTTAAGCTGTCTTTAACCATTTCCAATTATTAAACATAGTATTTAATAATTTAGCAGAATGATATTTCTACTTATTTAAAAATCAATTTAGTTATCAATTTCATTTTAATTAACTTTTTGTGAAAATAAAATGTAATGAATATAAGGGTATAATTTTAGGATTGATAGATATATATGGTGGTGTTGTTCATTTCAATGATTCAGGTTTAATACTTAATTAAAAATTTGATGCAAAGGTGTTGAGATTCATACATAAATAATTTTTGAAAATTAAATGAGAATCATAGACAAATTAGGTGTAAGATTTAAATATAAATATAATGTTTAACTTTTAGGTGTTTAACTTTTATTTTAATTATTGATTGATAGTGTGTCTAAGTACGGCATGAGCATGTATGTAGATTTGTCAAATAAAAGAAAAATAGTCTACAAATTTGAGGACAAGAATGACAAGAAACTGTCACAAGGATTCATGTATCTTTTTTCTTAAAAAAGTGATATGATTTAGATCAAATTTAAATATGATGGAAATAAAGGGGATAAAAAAGAACATATAGAGTGTAAGAAAATGATATTTATTTAAGAAACTACAAGAATAATAAATCACAAAACTTTGCTGGATTTTTTAAAATTATGCTTGCAAGAATAAAGATTTTTACGAGCATCCATAATACTAATAGAAAAGGATGCTTGCAAGTTATTCAAAAATAGCTTTAGCATTACAAGCTTAAGTCATGGCAAAAAGAGGCCCATCAATTTATTTTCTACACATTATACATTTAGTAAAATTATATGAATTTAAATTAAATACATTAAATGTTTTAACACATGTATGGTTATTATTTAAAATTAAAGAAACTATAATATTAAACTTTATAGTTTTTTCTTTTGATTTCAGGATTTCAAGCAGGTAGAATATTTTCTATTGTATGAAGTTTTACTGTTTACATTTTTATTCTACTCATTTAAATTTTTATGTTGCTTGTTTTTAAAAATAATTATCAATTAGAAAAACAAACGAGAAAATAACAAAAGGGAGAAGAAGAAAGGGAAGGAGAAGGAGAATGAGGAGGAGGAAGATAAAAAAGAGAGGAAGAATGTGCCAAAGGAGAAAAAGAAGGATACAAAGGAGATGACCAAGATGGAGGAGGACAAGAAGAAGATGAAGTGGAAGAAGGAGGCGGAGGGAAAAAAGAAGAAAAGATGAAGAACAAGACACCAAACAAGAAGCAAAGCAAGGAGAAGGAGAAGGTGGCGAGGAAGGAGGAGGAGGCAAAGGAGAAGACCAAGAAAAACTAGGATAAGGGGAAGAAGATGAACAAGGAGACGATGTGGGAGGAAAAAGGAGAAGGGGAAGAAGCAAAAATGATGAGAATAATAAGAAGAAAGAAAGAAAAAAGGAGGGAATGTAGCAGAAAACACTAAACAAGAAGAAAAAATAGGAGCAATGGAATGGCAGTTTTATATCTCTCTATCAGTGTAACTATTGCACCTCTATTAGGTGCAATGCTAGTTGTAATTGCATTCATGTCTCATTATTGCAGCATTTATAATTATGAGTCATATATACTTAAAAAGTTCATTGTCACTGTATTCATATTTCACTATTGCAATATTCATAGCTATAAGTAATTCATATATTTGCATTTCCACTACATTTTTATGGTACAATTGAGGAAGGAATTCCATAAATTCACGCAGTGTTCATATAACTAGAAAAAGGGATATTACAACTTTCTTCAATGCCATCTAGGCTAGGGTTCATTGGACCTTGTGCCTACCACATGGAGCTCAGACAAATTGAGCTGGGTTTCCCAACTCATAAATAGTTTTTTATCTTACTCATGTAGAGAGCTTCAAATTAAAATGAGTGAAATGTTAGATTTTTTCACTAGGTTTAGTTTTTTAAGCTTTTATTTTTACTTAGAAATTCATAGTTCTGGTAAATGTTAATCTGAATTACAAACAAACTCTATTTTTGTGACAGCTAGAGGAGGTTGGTATTTGACGCCATGTTGAAACCAATGACAAAACATTCATTACAGATTTGAATTCAAAGATATCTACAAAGATGTTTGATGGTATTGTACATGAAGTTGTGGAAGAGATTGGTGTTCCTACACAATCTCTATTATGATAACCTCAAATCTATTTTTTTCAAAACTTTGTTCAACTTTCTTTTTTAATTGTGGATATTAAATATATCATATTGGTAGACCTGATGCAAAAATACTTTTTGTATGCACACATTTATTGCTTATGTTAATGATGTTATAAGACCCTATTATTTATGCCAATAAACTAACTCCCATTATAACCAATCTGTAGCTCATTCAATAATGCATAGAAGTCACATACCTTGAAGTATGTACCATTAAATTCTCTCGATCTCTTCAAATCTGTTCTTCCAACATTTGTAGTAGAGTAAGGAATCCATCTAAGTGTGTGCCACTTTAGAGAGAAATAAAGTTGCTATCTAAAAGGGAAGAAATATAATGTAGACCTTTTGTCTGAGGAGAGAATTGCAGCACAGATGAATTGTGGTAGAAGACATGGATAAAACGTGATTCACTATGGATAAACAATACCATTAGTGTACTAATAATCTAGAATGTTTAAAAAATAAATTGATTCTTAAACCCATTTTGTTGCATTTCCCTGGTTGAAGGCTAGTTCTAATCTGCACTTAAAGTTTGCTACTTGAGGGCTGATAACTTCCTTGAAAGGCCAATTGAAGAAAATGGGAGTGCTATGATGGTTGTTTTTTGCAAGTAGGTGCATGCACACATATTTTTGAACTCCTTTTTAACAGTCTTTTGTGAACCACTGAACATACAAAATTTGTACTATTCCTTTTGAAAAGTCTTTCATAATCTAGTTTTTGTTGTTTGTCAGTTTTCAAATAAACTTCAAACTCTTGTTTGCATATTCATGGCAAGTATAGAAAACCTTGTTTTGACGAAAACCTGAAACTGACAGGCCAAAACTTTGATTCTTGAAGTACAAAATTCTCACCCTTGATGAGTAAAGGTATTATTGTATAAATTGTTTAAAACCAAGACCAGAATGACCTCAGATGTTAATCACTTATTTCTAATTAATTAATCACATTTTTTTTGAATGATACATTTGATGGAGATTTTACCTTTCATTTTTCCTTCCAATTTTTTTTGTCACTGTTTTGTTTAATAGTGTTGGATAGGAAACAGTGTATTTCAAATGCAAGTATTCAAAAACTTGTGAAAATGGTATATAAAATCTAATTTCTATGTCAAAGTTTTGATTTCTCTAAAATTATGCACACATGGATTTTAAGATATGTGGTATATTCCCCATATACATTTTTGTATTATTTGTTTCCATGTAGAGTGATCCAATATTTATTGGCATTTCTCAGACCCACTATTTTCTTCTACATCAAATGTAGTCTACATTCATCAGATATCCAGAGCTTATATTCAAAAGCGAAAGATGGTTTTGAATCAACCCATCTATGTATCATGCCTAAGGTATTATTGGCTACTTTAAAAGAGATATACTAAGCTCTACCTTGTACCAATTTTTCTAGTGAATTGCATGAATATTTTCATAGTTGAGCTCTATATTTTTTGATGTTGATTTTCTATTATTGCTAAGTATCATTTAGAATCTGCAGCATCAGAGATGCCAAGTTGTCACCAAGGTGGGTTTGCATTGTACGATCTTATGACGAAAGAGGCTAAAAATCAATGAGGTGCAAAATTTTCTTTCTTCTTGTGAGAAATATATTAAAAAATTTAATTTAAAACTCACAACCCTAAACCTAAAATCTTTGCACGGCACTTGAAAAATACTCGGCACATGAAGGTGTCGAGTGCCAATTTTTCCCGGCACTTGCTCGACACTTGAAGGTGTTGAATCACAGATTCCTCGGCACTCAATAGTGTTGAGTGATAGGTTGCTCAGGTCTTGATGGTGCTGAGTGACAAGCAACAGGTGCTAAGTAAGCTTGACACACAAAGGAGAAAGCTCAACACCAATGGATGTTGAGTGAGCTCAGCTCATAAAGGAAATGCTCAACACTTGAAGAGCTCGAAACACAAAAAAAAATGCTATAGGTGCTGAGTGTTCTATTTCAACTAAAATATTATAACTTAGAGAAAATCAACGTGAATGCTTTCACCATTAAAACCAGAAAGCCAAAGCTTTAACCTTTCAAACAAACTTGTCAAATGCAACATACAAGGGAAGAGCAATGGATTCAAGTATGCCTACTTGCCTTCTATTCAATCTTTGATTCAAACTATTACAAAATCTTGGAGCATTCAGCTTCAACCAGAAAACCCTAAAATAACCCTAAATTGATAATACTTCAAACTTTAATAAACTTTTAAACTTGCAGCTCTAATGGCTGCATACAATGGTGCCTGGAGCAATCACTGCTTCAACATGATGAATCTAACAATGAAAAACTTACAGAGTGAATAGGGGAAGCACGTGCAACTGTAGGCACAAACTTCTTTCCTTCTTCCTTCTCTGCTCAACTCTACAACTTCTCTCTGATCTGATTGATCTGCTTGAACTCACTGAATGAATGAATAAACATTCCTTTTTGTCATATCTTTCCCCCTCAACGTCCAAATTCAAAATCTCACCTACCAAAAATAAATGCCTATCGTTCATGGATGCCTGCGATGACTTGACAGGGTAGATGGGTGTGCTGCTGCTTAGAAATAAAAAAATTCATTTTGATATCCCCATTCTCCACCAACTCTATGATGAAGTGATATATGATCTCAATATTCTTGCTTCTCTCATGGAAGACTGGATTCTTGGACAATGCAATTGATGATATGTTGTCACAATAAATTGTGGTTCCAACTTCTTGCCTTTCATTCAAATCTATCAAGATCTTCTTTAGCCAAATTGCTTGACATGCTACTGCATTTGCTACTATGTATTCAACCTCTTCTATAGATTGAGCAACAATGGGTTGCTTCTTGGATGCCCATGAAATTGCACCTGATCCCATATGAAACATGTATTTGGAAGTGCTCTTCGTATCATCTAAACTTCTAGCCCAATCACTATTAGTATAACCTACCAACTTGAATTCATTTGATGTAGTATACAAAATTCCAAATCCCTTGGTACCTTTCACATACCTTAGGATCCTCTTTCCTGCTTGCTAATGGGAATCTTTTGGTGTTTCCATAAATCTGAAAATTAGACTTATTGCATGCATTAGGTCTGGCCGAGTTGTAGTCAAATACATTAAACTTCCAACCATAATCTTTTATAATTTTGGATCTACTCTCTTGCTAGAGTCTTCCTTGCTCAACTTCAGACCTGCTGCTGTTGGTGTGGGGGCTACCTTACTGTTCTGCATTTTAAATCTCTCCAAGATCTGCCTTGCATATTTTTTTTGAGAGATGAAAATGCCATTAGGCATTTGTTTTACTTCTATGCCTAAAAAGTACTTCAAGAGACCTAGGTCTATCGTTTCAAATTCACTTTTCATGGCCTCTTTAAACTCACCAATTAAAGCCTTATCATTACCAGTAAAAATTATATCATCTACATACAAGACAAAAATCAATACATTACCATCTGCTACCTTGATGTAAAGAGTGGGCTCACCATTGCTTTTACTAAAGCCATTACTCATCAAATATGAGTGAATCCTACTATACCATGCCCGTGGAGCTTGCTTAAGCCCATAAAGAGCTCTCTTCAATCTATATACTTTGTGTTCTTCACCTGCAACTTCATAACCAGGTGGCTACTCCACATATACTTCTTCTTTCAATACACCATTAAGGAAGGAAAACTTCACATCCATTTGAAATACCTTCCATTTGTGCTAAACTACAATTGCTATGACAACACACACGGTTTCCATTCTTGAACCAGGGGCATATGTCTCATCATAGTCTCTTTCATACTGCTATTTGTAGCCCTTGACTACCAGCCTTGCCTTATGCCTATCAATCTTGCCTTCCGCATTGCATTTGGTCTTATAGACCCATTTCACTCCAATCGCTTGCTTCTTTGGAGGCAATTCAATTAGCTCCTATGTCTCATTTCTTTCTATAGCATCTATTTCTTCATCCATGGCCTAACACCATTTCTTCTCCTTAATAGCTTCTTCAAAATATATATGATCACTATGAGAAAATAATGCAAAATTAACACTCTCATCATAATCTTCATACCTTTTATCTTGGTATAACTCCCTAAGACTCTTGGTCTTTCTTGGTAACAAGGAGGAGAGTGTGGGATCAGAATCTTCAGTGTTTTTTGCATTGCCGACTAGTTTGGTCTTCAATGGTACTCGGCACTGACACTCGGTCATGCCTAGAGGAGCCCGACAATGTCTGAATCTGCTTGCCTTTTCTTCTACTTACTCCTTCTTTTTGTTCATTGGCATCTTCTTCACTCATAATTGGCACTTTACTAGAAGTTCTTGGTGACTCATCAATTGAACCATACCAAGACTGATTTTCAAGAAATTCCACATCTCTTGAAAGAGTCATCTTCTTGTTCAATGGGTCATACAATCTGTATGCCTTTGATTCTGAGTTGTACCCTGTGAAGATGCACTTCACACCTTTGTCATCCAATTTCTGCCTTTTCTCTTTAGGCACATGTGCATATGCAACACATCCAAACATCATTAGTGTTCAACTGTCCATCTTCCTCGTGACCATGCTTCCATTGAAATTCTGTCACGGACTGCCTTTGTAGGACACCTATTAATTAGGTAAACTATTGTTACCATAGCCTCTCCCTTTAATTCAATTGGGAGACCTTTCTCTTTCATCATGCTCCTTGCCATTTCAACAACGGTCCTGTTCTTTCTTTCGGCCACTCCATTCTGCTGTGGTGTGTAGCTAGCTATGAACTCTTTCTTTATGCCATGTTTCCTGCAAAAATTTACAAAAGAATTGGAGGTATACTCCCCTCCTCTATCTAATATGAGGACCTTGATATAGTGTCCACATTCTCTTTCAGCCTGGGCTTTAAATTCTACAAATTTATCAAATGCTTCAGATTTATTCTTTAAGAAATACACCCATGTCCTATGACTAAAATCATCAATGAATGTCATGAAATAAGTACTCCCCCCAATGGAAGTAACTTGCATAGGACCGACTAGGTCGGTATGCACTAACTCTAATGGATATCTGGACCTCTTAGAATTTCCAAAATTAAAGGGAAGTCTATGTTGCTTACCCAAAATACAAGCCTCACACTTGTCACATGAATTTCCTATACATGGAAAACCTTCTACCATTCCTTTATTTGACAACAAATTTAAACTAGCATAGCCTAGATGACCATACCTCAGGTGCCATAGCTATGAGGGGTCTTCAATCACACTCCTTAGAGCTGATTATCTGTGAGGTGCAACACGAACTTGAGATGAGAAACATGTCTCTATCCTCAAGGGAAACATTCTTTTCTTTGTCATTTGAACTGCTGCAAGTAGGTTCTTGCTCCCATCCTTTTCATGAATGACACATGTGTCATTCTCCATCAGCACTTTGTATCCATTTTGAATGAGCTGACCAATGCTCATCAAATTGTGCTTCATACTAGGGGCGAAATACACATTTTGTATTTCCATTTTCTCACCTTTCTTGGTGCGGACCATAATAGATCCTTTGCTCACAACTGGTAGGGTTCCATTGTTACCCATTTTAATTTCAGATTTGGAACTCTTGTCAATGAATGAAAACAAGGTTTCATTTCCACTCATGTGGTTGCTACATCCACTGTCGAGGTACCAAACCTCAGGGCTTCCTTCTTCACCAACATTACACATGATGAAGGCAACAACATTGGGTCCACTTCACATGTTCACATCAGCCACATTTTCTTGTCCTGACTGATCATTCTGCTTCTTCCAACATTCGTTTTCATAATGCCCATATTTATGACAGTAGTAGCATTCTACATTACTCTTACTTGAGTTGTAGTTTTTCTTACCTCCTCTTGAAGTATTTTGTGAGCTACTTGCTCCATCTACTCTTCTTAAGCTTTATGCTGCAACATTTCTTTGTCCTCCATTTCCTCGGCCTCTACCTCTGGAGTTTTTGCCTGAGCCATTTCTTCCTCTTCCTCTTTCTCTTGGATTTGACTAAGTCTTGAATGCTTGCTCTTCAGAAGTAGAAGATGTAGATCTATTGATCCTATGCTCATGGTTTTGAAGAGAACCCATCAACTCATCCATTGTCAAAAAAGTGAGGTCTTTTGCCTCTTCTATGGTCATGACCAAATTGTCATGTTTATGAGGTAAAATCCTCAATATCTTCTCCACTATCCTCTGCTCTTGATAGTTTTCTCCATTTGACTTCAATTGATTAATTACATTGGAGGTCCTTGAACTGAAGTCTGCAACTGATTCATTTTCCTTCATCTGAAGGTTCTTAAATTCCCTCCTTATATTTTGTAGCTTAACTGTATGAACTTTATCAGTCCCCTTGAAGTTCTTCTCAAGGATATTGCATGCTTCCTTTGCATAATTTGCTGCTGCAATTTTTGAGAAAATTGTCTCTGTCATTGCTGCTTCAATAAGACTTAATGCCTTTGCATCTTTCCTCCTTGACTCTTTCAAATTGGTCTTTTGTACGTTTGTGAGGGTAGCATACTGCGCTAGATCAGTCACATCATTGAATCCATTAACTACAAACTGCCACAAATCATTTGCAACCATTATGGTCTTCATTTTTTTTTTTTCCCATGTATCATAATTTTTCCCATTAAAGGATGGTGGCTGCTGCCATATCTTTCCTACATCTCCTGCCATGTCAAATAACCCAAGAAAATAAATGCCCTAACTCACTATGGATGTGGGGCTTCAAAGCTCTAATACAGTGTGAGAAATATATTAAAAAATTTAATTTAATACTCACAACCCTAAACCTAAAATCTTTGCACGACACTTGAAAACTGCTCGGCACATGAAGGTGTCGAGTGCCAGTTTTGCCCGACACTTGCTCGACACTTGAAGGTGTTGAGTCACAGATTGCTCGGCACTTGATGGTGCTGAGTGATAGATTGCTTGGCTCTTGATGGTGTCAAGTGATAGCCAACAGGTGCCGAGTAAGCTTGGCACACAAAGGAGAAAGCTCAACACCAATGGATGTCGAGTGAGCTCGACTCACAAAGGAAATGCTCAGCACTTGAAGACCTCAACACACAAAAAAAATGCAGTAGGTGTCGAGTGTTCTATTTCAATTGAAATATTATAACCTAGAGAAAATCAATGTGAATGCTTTCACCATTAAAACAAGAAATTGAAAGCTTTAACCTTTCAAAAAAACTTGTCAAATGCAACATACAAGGGAAGAGAAATGGATTCAAGTATGCCTACTTGCCTTCTATTCAATCTTTGATTCAAACTATTACAAAATCTGGGAGCATTCGACTTCAACCAGAAAACTCTAAAATAACCCTAAATTGATAATACTTCAAACTTCAATAAACTTTTAAACTTGCAGCTCTAATGGCTGCATACAATGGTGCCTGCAGAAATCACTGCTTCAACGGGATGAATCTAAGAATGACAAACTTACAGAGTGAACAGGTGAAGCATGTGCAATTGCAGGCACAAACTTCTTTCCTTCTTCCTTCTCTGCTCATCTCTGCAACTTCTCTCTGATCTGCTTGATCTGCTTGAACTCACTGAATGAATGAATAAACATTCCTTTTTGTCATATCTTTCCCCCTCAATGTCCAAATTCAAAATCTCACGTACCAAAAATAAATGCTTGTCATTCATGGATGCCTATGGTGATAGAGTAGATGGGTATGGAGCTCAAGGACAACCTAATGGCTCTTCAATGTTTAAGTTTTCCAACACTTCTTATCCTTTCTTCTAGCGCATCAATTCTTTGCCACACTTCATCACTATCTATCTTTTTAATATCCATGTTAACCTCCTTGGGAGGAACCTTAATAGGGGAGGAAATTATTATGGGAGAGGGCACACTATCCACCCTATCATGGAATTGGTCCCGAGTTAAATCCACACACCCTAACCCAATGGTTTCTGAAACATTTGACACCTCTTTCTTCTCCTTCACCCCTCCTCCTAAGCCAAATCGTGAGGAATCTGAAAGCTGCTCTTGCTCCTCCATTCTCCCCTCCCCAAAATTCAATTTCTTTTCTTTCATCCTTCATTTGGGATAGCTCATGTCGTTTGAATGTTAAATCAAATACTAAACTTAGAATGTTACATCATATACTAAAAATAATAATTTATAGGAGGTCTAATGAAAACATTAGTTAGGCAGGGACTAATAAATTTTAATAACTATAAACAACGATACATACAACTTCTAGTCTTTACGACTTAGAATAACGATAATTATATCTAAAATTTTATTATTTATAATTGCAACTGTCTTCAGCAAATGCTGCATTGAAATGTACAAGAAAAAGAAGCAAGTTGAAATGTTTGGATGTTTAATTGAGTTAGGTATGTGAAAAAAACTTGGTAATACTTAGCCCTAATGTATGGACACCTAATGTATGAATAAAATCATGTAATGCTCAACCCTTGCAATTTAACTCCTGTAATACTTAGCCCTTAGCAATTTAACTTCTCCACACAAATTTTGTAAAAAGAAATGAAATCTCAGTAAAGAGAAATGGCACAAGGCTATTGGCTAGGGCATGTATATATGTTGTTCATGGGCATGTTGTACATGCCAGGGGGTTATGGTTGTACTGCAACATAGTGCTCTTAGGAAGTCATCCAGTAAAGATTAGTGCCTCAAATTGTGCTGCTTAAATACTACAAGGTTTATAGTGTTCTTAGGGTATAGTTGATGTTTTTTATGCACACATTTTTTGTGGTTTCAAGGGGCATGCATAATTTTGCATAGTTTTCCTTTCAGTCCTATATGGGCATGGGATGCTTGTGGGAGAGGAAGGAATAAGGATCAAGATTCTTGTGCTTTAAGATGCTTTCAGACAACCATTGGAAGGTTGTGAAAGGTTGTAGATGTGAGAAATATTGTACGTATTTTGTATTTTTGTTTTTGAAAATTATAGAACATTCTAGAAATTATTTATTTTTTATTTTTTGTTTCAAAAAATGAATTTTACCTTTGGCAAAATTGCAACTCGTGAATTAAAGTTTAGAAATTTTTGTTTGAAAATTAATTTAAAAATAAACTAATTTTTAAACTTTAGAAAATGAATAAGAACTATTGAAAAAATTAATTATGACCACCACTAGAAACATTAGTTCCCTGCCTATAGGGACTAATAAATTGAATGGGAATCATAGCGAAAAAAGAGCTCTTGTAGAGCAGGAGTCCCTATCTTATGAAAGGTTAGGAATAAAAAGACGGGTCTAATATCATAGGGAATGAAGTAGACATTCTATTTTGTGTGAAGTATTATGATCAATAATAAAGAATGTCAGAGAAGATTGAGAAAAATGTGAGTTCTTGACTATTGCAACAAGTAGAAGGAAATAAAATTATTAGATTGACTAGTTTGCAAAGAGTAATAGGGCAACAATTGTGTACATTGATGTAGAGAAAAAAATATACCAACGCCTAATTGTACATAGGAACTTGCTATATAACAAATAGTGGAATAGATTTTTGACCCATGATACCAATATCACAATTGGTACATTATGAAATTTTAAAAAAAATTAGTATTTTTTTCAAATAATTTTCAAAATACAAGTAAAATGAGCAAAAGAAAAATTAAAACAAGATAAGATTAAAGGAAATTATTTAGTAAATATTTTCAATATATAAATAATATATAAAATAAATTGTTATAATAACACAAGTAAATATCTCCTAAATTTATTGAATTATAATTTATTTTGAATTTATTAACATCGAGTCTTTTTTTGTGTCTTACATGTCTTGTGTCACAAATTAGATATTAGATCTCTTGGATAGCATGTCATTCGAGAAAAAAAAACATTAAATAATTAGTATATTTATACATTTAATAATACTCCATTTTTAAATTATGATTTAAAAATATATATAAATCAAAAACCTATTTTTTTAATTAAAAATACTTATTATAAATGTTTGAAATTTAATACTGATTATTAATTAATTAAATATTTTGTTACATTAAGAAATATTCCCTTAAATAATCAATTATAATTTAAATATTAATAATATATAAACACATTTAAAAAATTGCAATTATATAAAATTAATGGTATGATATTTGATTTTTGAAAAAAAAAGGGCTCCTAGATCAATCTTGAGAGAAATAATTGTAACTAATAGTGCAATTAAATATAGTGATGACCTAACATTAACACCTAATGATATCTCTGGCTGCTCATATTATATACCTTTGTGCAGAGCTAGACCAACCATTTTAATGAGGCCATATGGCGAGTGTCAACATGATTCCTCACTTATGAAAGAAATGAACTCCATTGATTTCTATTCCACCATCACTATTTTGAACCCTGAGAATAAAAATCATATCACATTAATTCAACCTGTTGAGCTTGAGTTCCTCCACATGCCTCCATGCACCATTGATGATTTATAATTTATTATTTTAATTATTATTCAAACTCTTGGCAAAGTAAATGACATCAACTGATTCTAACAACTCAATAAATTCTTTTGTAAAATTTTTCACTTATTTTGTGAATTTAAAAATAAAAATAACCCCAGCAAAAATATCTTGAACCAATAAGAAAAATAGAATATTGTATTATAAATTAAATTTTTAAATATTGTCATTCAAACATTAGTGTTTTGAATTTTATTTCTCATGCCAGTTAATAGAAGGGGGTCTAGTTTAGGGACTAATAATGATAACAACTATTGTTAGAAGATTGCCCCACCCTATATGGTTAAAAAGAGGGTTTGAAAATAATTAACTTTACATGAGTCAATGATACACTATGTAGGAGTAATCAGACCCATCACTAGTGTGTATGAAGAGATAAGGAGGAAAACAACAAGAAAATTAGAATGACCATGGAGTAAAAATGGACAACTATAGGAAAGAGTGAATTAATTTTTTTTTTAAAAGAGTACCCTTCAAAAAAGGCACCAAGAAAACAAAAAATTTATTGGACAATGGTTGTACCTTTATTGGTCGAACACCATGTGAAAAATGTGACATGAAAATACCACTATCACCATGGCAATTACCTTAAAAAAAGGATAGTTGGGGGCAAAATTGGAGGAGTCAAGTAAATGAACCCATCTTTGATAGGTGGATTTTTGAAAAGAAGGAAACATATTAAAAGGGTTGATATTAAAGTATCACTCATTCGATGACATAAATTCCCCTCTAGTGATATTTATAAGGGGATATACATAGCACCAATTGGGTAATAAGAATAAATAAGAACACTAAAAGAAACTTGAAAAATATTGACTACATTAGATTTATGGGAAAATGATTATTAGACAATCTTGCTTTCAAAGACATACATATATAGTAACAATAAGATCTCATATCAAATATAAAAGAAATATAATTAAATCATGATGCTATTATCTTGGGTAATAGAATTAAATATTTTTTAATGCAACTATAATTATGGCAAATATTTAATATGGTTATGAATCATTATAAAATGGGTTCCCCAATATCATTATAAATAATTGTTAACATATGATTACTTCTAATGAGTGCTTATAAATGAATTAATTGTGGGATTAGATGATTTGAATTAGGAATTCAGATTACAATACTTGGTGTAGAACCTATGGTATTGGGACTAAATTGAAAGCAATTAAAATGCAACAATAGATATTTCTGCAAGCTAAAATGTGATCCATTCATTTCGAAAAAAAAAAGTTTATACAAGTTTGATGGATCCTGAGGGTCACCATTATCCCTTGGATATGAAATAAAAAGTCCACAAGCTAATTAACTACAAAATAAACTCTAACAACTGTAAAAACTACAAAAATCTATATTGAAATTTATGTCTACTTGTAGAAGTCATAACTTTCTACTCGTAGCTTGAAATCATGAACCGTTAGTATTTCTAAAAGATCTTCTAGAGTTCTACATTAATTGTCCTACCGAAGCCCATAAATGTCCTGAAGGCCTTTGAAAATTTAAAATACTAGAACATAGAAAATACTAAAAAAGTAGATTTTGATATTTCCCCATTTTTTGCTTGTGCCAACATCCTCTGCATATTTCTAGACTGTGTTTTGATTATTAGAGCTCCCTTCTATCTTATTATTGAAATGAAAACTATATTGTTTAAATATGAAAAATTCCATCTCTTACTCTATACTGAAGTATTTTTAGATAGGGAGTCTATGTAAGGTAAAGGCAGAGTAATTTCAGGCATACGGCAGATTATCCCAATACTAGGATTAGGCCTTGGAGGGCATTGCATGTAGTCTATTTCACATGACCTTCATGTAGTAAATCCACCATCTAAGAATGACCTTAGTAGTTAGAGAAAGTAATGGAATTTTCATACAAGGAAATTAAATTAACTTATAAAATTCAATAATTGAATATTTAATGATCCCATAACACAAATACCCCTAACTGGCAATTATTATGATAATAGGTCACGTATAAAAAAAGGGGGTCATTATAATGGTATCTAAACATGATCTTGTCAACCTATAGGGAAAACAAAATTATAAGCATTTCAAACTATTGAATGCATGTGACAGAGAAGCTTGGAAAGATTATTAGGCAAATGAAAAATACAATTATAATTTCACAAATATAAGTGATTTATTGTCAAGATGGGAGAGGCAAAGTAAATATACTAGAGATAGTTAGATCCAAGATAGGTGTATACATGGTTTCAAATACATTAAGGAAAGAGTCCAAGAAGGGTAAGAACATGATTCCAAAAGTCTTGAGCCCAAGATGGGTACAAACATGCAATCCTAATGCTTTGAGGAAACCTACTCATAGATAGGTATCTAACGCTCTGTGACATTCATATTTTCATCCTCCTAAGGATGTAATGTATGAAACAAAAAAGGACTTTAGCTCAATATGCTAACCAATTTAATCTATTTCATTAAATGAATCATCAAGGAAAACATATTGTAACTATAAAGATTGATGATAATATATCTTTCAATCCATCATACATTCAACCTTTAGTCATGAAGCCATAAATCAAATTATTCTTTGGGAAACTCAACAACATAAACATTATGAAATCCATTTAATGACCCACAATATGTTCTTATATATGATAAAATCACCAAATCCTATAAACCCTCAAAATTGAATCACTTATATGACTCAATATATGTCCACTTAATTCCATTTTTTTCAATTGTATCATTTAATTAAAATCGCGGACTCAAACGAGATTGCTCATGATCTTGTCAATGAGTAAAAACTGAAATTGCCTAATGACAAGCAATTTCGAGAGGGTAGGACTTTAATATCCCCTCAAGAGATAATAATGAATAAATACAAGCCTATGTATACACAGGAAAGTTATGAATACTATCAGATTTGAAATTACATAAATCATTAAATATAATACCAACTATTAATGATATGATTCTATATATTGGTGGAAAAACAATAGATATTGTTAATTATTATACTGTTAATCTATATTAATCTATATATGTTAGGATTAAACCTCAGACATTAATAACTATTACATGCAAATATAACCAATATCAAAAAAATAATAGATTACATAGAAAAAAATACAAGACACCAAGATTTAATGTGGTTTACCCAATTCCTAGGCTACATTTACCAAACAACAAGTCCAATATTATTACAATCCAATGATTACAACCTGATTACAATCCGTAATCCCTTACAGCTCAATACCACCACAAGAACATATTTTTACATCCCAACACTGAAACAATCCCTAACCCTAATCCCTTTCACACAAGTATTTTTACTACTTTAGAGTTATAATTAATAATTACATGTCGGCCCAAAATCCTGATAAAATAGGGCCCAATTTTTTTTAATTTATGAAGTATGTATAGTACTTCCCTGATTAGTCACCCCAATCTAACAATCTCCCACTTGGGGATTGATTAGGCTCCACACTAAACAACAATCTCCCACATGGAGACTAATCCTGTAGCAATGCCACTACTCCATGAGGCTCCCACTAGATCAAATCACCCTAGACTCTACGATTCGTTTATTCATGTTTAGTCTAGAAGACCAATCAAAGCTGGAGAGGAGTTTAGCTTCTCCCTAATTACTACTTTTGTGAAAATATCTATTGGATTGTCATCTGTATGTATCTTGTCTAGCTTTAATTGTCCATCATCCAAAACTGACCAAATGAAATGTTACAACAACTATATGTGTTTGGTCTTTCAATGCAGAGCTAAATTCTTTGCAAGATGAATGACACTCTGACTATCTATAAACAAATAATTATCCTTTTGAGGGTGCCCCAATTCTTCTAAGAAGAATTGAAGCCATATCATTTCCTTTGCTACCTTTGTAGTGGCAACATACTCTGCCTCTATAACGGAGAAAGCATTAACCTTCTGTAACCTAGAAACCCAGCTCACGACTACCCCACCAATAGTAAAGACATAACTTGTAGTACTCTACCTGGTATCAGTATCCCCTACCAAATATTAGTCAACATAGCCCTGTAAATCATTAGTAGAGCCCCCAAAGTGTAAACACTTATTAGATGTTCCACTCAAATAGCTGAGAATCTATTTGATTGCATTCCAATGCTCAACTCTGGGATGACTCATATACTTTCTAATGACTCTCACTACATGTGCAATATCTAGCCTTGTACATACCATAACATACATAAAGGTTCCCATAGCTGAAGGATAGGGTACCTTTGATATCTTCTCCTCCTCTTCTTATGTCTTGGGACACATCTCGTTTGTCAACTTCAAATGACCAGGTGAAGGTGTGCTAACAGCTTTAGCATTCTCCATAGAGAAACACTGCAACACCTTCTCAACATAATCAGCTTGAGATAGTGTCAATTTCCTATTTTTCCTATCTCTACTAATCTTCATACCAAGGATTTTTTTTACTGCCCCCAAATCCTTCATAGAAAATGCATGTGCTAACTGACATTTTAGCCCCTTAATGTGATCCATGTTAGACCTAGCTATAAGCATATCATCAACATATAAACATAAAATAATATAGCTATCATCATGAAACCTCTTAAAGGGTAAAAACACAAACATGTGTCACCTTTTATAAAGAAACAGGATATCAAAATGTGACAGTTCAACATTAATGACAAAAAAATGGTATTTGTGTTTAAAATATGAAGATGACGTAAATTGATGAAATGTGCAAAATTGGATGAATTTTATGCCTATAATTTTTATACTTTTTTTGAGTAAGAATTTATTCATTTTATTTTATTTTGAAGTCCCTTTTTTAATTGTAAAAAATATAGTGTGTAGTTCCTATCATACAAGTATATGCAAATCATCTTTTTTTGTTCTGATTTGAAAATATCGTATAGATGACATGTATAGCTAGTGAACAAAAAAAGAAATAATTATTTTTTATGTATATTTTCTTTGTTATAAGTACTCAAGTTCAACCTTATCAGAATCCAACAATTTTTTCCTCCCGTCAAAACTTCCCTATCAAATTTATACCTTCTTGAAAAAAAATTACATATTGGTGAAGAGGATTCTCTCCTCTAGAGACAAATATAATTTTAATTTTTTTGATATGATTTACTATTTTTTTCCTTTTTTGAGGTAGCATATTTTGAAATGTTAAAATATTCACTTATAATATTTTGAGATTATAACATATTATAACTAATCAAAACACTCAAAAAATTATATAATGATGATATTGAATCTAATTTCTATAAAAGGATATTTTTAGTTTTTGAAAAAATTTGAGTTTTGATAGAGAAATGAGATTTGACCAAAATAGATTTTGGTATCATAAATGGTGACACGGATCTATGCTTTTACCCTAAAATAAACACAATGATCTAAATGACACCTATTTTATCCATACTCATGCATAAAACTTTCAAATTTTAGATACCATTGCTGAGTTGCTTGCTTCAAGCCATAAAAACTTTTCTTCAATTTGCACACTAAGTTCTCCTTACCTTTGACCTCAAATCCCTGTGGCTGAACCATATATATCTCTTCATCCAATTCACCATGAAGGAAGGTTGTTTTAACATCGAGCTGCTCTAAATGAAAATCTTCAGTAGCCACAATACTTAAGGCAATATGGATAGAACTCATCTTAACAACAGGAGAAAATATCTCACCAAAATCAATGCACTTTTTTTGTGCATATCCTTTTACAACTAAGCTAGTTTTAAATCTTTTCTTACCTCCATCCTCTTCTTTTAACCTATAAACCCAATTATTCTATAAAGCCTTTTTACCTGCAGGCAACTTGCATAAATCTCATGTCTTATTTTCAGCAAAGAGTCCATTTCATCTTTCATTAGAGCCTCCCATTGAATCTTAGTATTCACCTGCACAACTTTATCATAACATTTAGATTCACTAGCATCAATAAGTAAAATAGAATGTAAAGACTAAGAAAATAGTTTTGGAGGTCTAATTTCCCTTGTTGACCATCTAACATTCATTGGGGTGTGTGGTATTTGTTGTTGCAGTTGTTGCACATCATAAGTAATGGCCGGAACATCATCTTTTGGAGTATCATCTTCTTTCTTCTCATGTTGCTGCAATAGATCTTTGTACAACACTTTCTCATTGAATATGACATCCCTGCTTCTTACAATTTTATGATTTTCAAAATTCCAAATTTACTAATTCCATATCCAACAAATACACATTTCTTTGACATAGCTTCTAGCTTGGTTCTATTTTCAAAATCTATATGAGTAAGTCCTTCACAACTGAAGGTTTTGAAAAAGAATTACTCATGTTTTTGCCAGTCCATGCGTTCTTTAGAATACCACAACCCCAAGGAGTAGAGGGACATCTATTAATCAGATATACAATAGTATTGATAGCGTCTTCCTACATGTGTAAGGGCAAACCAACATGCAACCTCATGCTTCTTGCATGCTCCATTATAGTCCTATTCATGTGTTCAACCACTCCATTTTCCTGTGAAGTCTTTGGAATAGTTTTTTGTCTATGAATACTATTAGTGGAGCAATAATCTTCAAATTCATGACTGCAATACTCACCACCATTATTAGATCTAAGACATTCTAATTTCTTACCAGTCTCATTTTCAACCAAGCATTTCCATTTCCTAAAAGTTTGAAATACATTAGATTTTTGTCTAAGGAAATAAATCCATACTTTTCTAGTTGCATCATCAATAAAGGTAACATAATAATGAGAACCACCAAGGGAAGAAACCTGAGCTAGTCCCCATACAACAGTATGCACAAGCTCTAATTTCTCCTTTTTATTTATCTTCCCAATCTTCATAAAACTCACTCTCTTTTGCTTTCCATACACACAACTTTCACAAGAATCGATATTAACACATTTCACACTTGGTCAAACTTTCTTTGAATGAAGTAGTTTCAAACCTTTCTCACTCGTGTCCAAGTCTATTGTGCCACAACACTGTATCAGAATCTACAACAGCTATTTGTTCTTCGTGCTCAACTCTGGCAGCTGTTCCTGAACACTCATTTTTCTCTTAAATAATTAAAGTAGAAGGAACAATATGACTTGTAGAAAGATATAAAGTGTCTACTTTCACACCTTTTTCTACTACAAGGGACCCTTTTGAAACCTTCCAATTTTTAATATTGAAAGTAACTACACAACTCTCATCACCGAGTTGCCCTACTGAAATTAAATTCCTACTCAGCCTTAGAACATGTCTTACCTCATGTAGTAGTGAATGATTCCCATTTTGCAACTTAATATTAACTTTTCCCTTTCCAACAATCTAATAGGGTTTATTATCCCCCAAATAAACAAGTCCAAAATCCCCTTGGACATAATCAATGAAATAACCTCTATGAGGTGTAGCATGAAATGAAGCACTAGAATCTAAAACTCATGAATCATCAACACTTTCTAAAGATAGAAGCAAGGAATTCCTCTTTGGATTTGTTACTTACCACACTTTCCTTCTTGTCTCCATCTGGTTTATCTCCTTCATTTTTCTTTCAAGTCCAACAATCTTTCTTTTTATGCCCTGGTTCCCCATAGTACCAGTAGTCGTTCAGTCCTCTTGATTGAGACCTTCTCCCCTTTGACTTTCATCTTGATTTTCCATGATTTCTAGAATTACTTCCTCTCTCAATCATTCTGCCTCTGCTTTGTGCATTCAAAGAACTTCCTGATGTAGATCCACCTAAGGATTTCCTATGAGTTTCCTCACTCAAAATAACATTGATCACATCATCATATTTTAGGGTACTAGATCTAGGAACATAATTACTCACAGACATTACCATGCCATTCCAGCTTCGAGGCAAATAACACAAAATCAAGAGAGCTCTAATTTCTTCATCAAAATTGATACCCACAAAAGACAACTTACTAGTAATAGTGTTAAATTCATTTAAATAATTTGCAATAGATCCACCTTCTACCATTTTCATATTAAATAAATGCTTCATGAGAAATACCATATTTGAAGTGGAGGGTTTTTCATACAATTTCGCTAGGATTTGCATCAACTCTTTTGTTGTCTTCGCTTTTTTAATATTGAATGCCACCGATGGTGCTAGAAATAATTGGATGCTTCCAAGTGCCTCTCTATCCAAAAGATCTCAGTCATCATTTGACATAGATCCCTAATTCTTGGTTTTTCCTTCCAACGGATTCCATAAATCCTTCTGATAAAGATAGTCTTCTATTTTCATCTTCCCTAATTGAAAGTTCTGCCCATTAAACCTTTCAACCCTCAGCTTACCCACGTCTGCCATCGCTTCCACTCAACTGTGAGACTTTCTTGTAGAGGATAACTAAAAGAAAAACATCACTTAGATACCACTTGTTAGGATTAAACCTCATATAGAAATAACAATTACATGCAAATATAACCAATATTAGCAAAATAATAGATTACACAAAGAAAAACACAAGACACCAAGATTTAACATGGTTCACCCAATCCCTAGGCTACATCCACCAAACAACAAGTCCAATATTATTATGATCTAGTGATTACAAAAAGTAATTTGGAAGTCGAAGATCACCAAACCAGTCAAGCGTTCAATCAAATTAGTTACAATCTCATAACAAACCATTCTAAGCTTAAAGATCACCAAAAAACTCAACCCTTCAATCATAATTGGCTCAAATCTCATAACACGTCATTCTAGAATAAATCACTAAGTCAATCAACAATCAAATTAGTTACAATCTCATAACAAACCATTGTAAGCTTAAAGATCACCAAAAAACTCAACCCTTCAATCATAATTTGCTCAAATCTCATAACAAGTAATTCTAGAGTAAATCGTTAAATCAGTCAACTCTACACTCATATCCAATTAGAATATCATAACAAAACATTCTAAGGTAAGAAAGAAAACTTTAGAGTTATAATTAATAATTACATGTTGGCCCAAAATCTCGATAAAATAAGGCCCAAAATTTTTTCAAAGAATTTATGAAATATGTACAACACTTCCCTAATTAGTCACCACAATCTAAGAATATATATACACACACACACACCAAAGGTTAATAATAAGAGAAGACCATAGAAGCAACACCCTGAGCTTAGAATTTTTGTTAATTGATGGTTTCCCCTATTTTGAAGTACATTTCACAAGAAATATAAATTGAATGAGCACCATAGAAAAATAACAATCATGATTGAGAAGATTGCCCCATCCTGTGTGTGTGTGTGTGTGAGAAAATGTAATAGGACATGGAGCATTCAGGATTAAAGACGAAATGGTTAAAATGAGGGTTTGAAAATAATTAACTCCCTAAGAGTCAATCATACACTTGGTAGGAGTAATTAGATCCATCAGTGGTGTATATGAAGAGATGAGGAGGAAAACAATGAGAAAATTAGGATGATCATGGAGTAAAAATGAACAACTATAGGAAGAGAAAATTAAAACTATTTTAAAAAGATTATCCTTGGACAATGACAACACATTTAGTGGTCAAACCCCATGTTAAAAAGGTGATATGAAAATGCCACTACCATCATGGCAATTTTTAAAACATAATCCCCGCACTGCCAAAAAGAGATAATAACAGGTAAAATTGGAGGAGGATTTAAGTAAATGAACCCACCATTGACAACTGGATTTTTGAAAAGAAGAATACATATTAAAATGATTGATATTAAAGTATCACCCATTCATTGGCATAGATAAGAAGAGCACTAAAAGAAACTTAAAAAATATCGACTCCCCTTAGATTTATGGAAAATGGCTATTAGAAAATCTTGCTTTCAAATACATTGTAGTATTTATATTAGGAAAATATAATTATATATATTAAAGTAATAGAAACAATGAGATCTCATATCAAATATTAAAGAAACATAATTAAATCGTGATGCTATTATCTTGGGTAATATAATCAATTATTTGTTAATGCAATTATCAATATGATCAATGTTTAATATGGTTATGAATCATTATAAAAGGGGTTTCCCAATATGATTATAAATAATTGTTAACATATGATCACTTCTGATGAGTGCTTCCCAATATCATTATAAATAATTGTTAACATATGATCACTTCTGATGAGTGCTTCCCAATATCATTATAAATAATTGTTAACATATAATCACATCTAACAAGTGCTTAAAAATGAATTAATAGTGGGATTAGAGGTCCCTTCTATCTTACTATTGAAATGACAACCATATTGTTTAAATATGAAAGTTTCCATCTCTTACTCCATATTGAAGTACTTCTAGATAGGGAGTTTGTGGAAGGCAAAGGCAAAGTAATTTCAGGCACATGATAGATTATCCCAATACTAGGGTAAGTCCTTCAGGAGTGTTGCATATAGTTTGTTTCATGCAACCTTTGCATGATAAATCTACCATCTAAGAATGACCTTAGTAATTAGATGAAGTAATAGAATTTTCACATAAGTCACTTAAATTAAATCAATAAACTCAATTGATTAGAATTCAATAATTGAATATTTAATGATCCCATAAGACAAATAGCCCTAATTGGAAATTATTATGATAACAGGTCAAATGCATAAAAAGGGATCATTACAAAGGTTCGCATAAGATAATGAGCCAACTAGATCGATCACAACCTAAAACAACATGAAACTATCCAAATGAAGAGTAAACAAACTAACTAGCTAATAGGAAATATTTTGGGGTTATGTAAGATTTCCAACAACCCAAGGATGCTTCTGCATCAGCAACCTATTTGTTGATTGGATGATAAGCATTGCAATATTTTGATTGGCTCAAAAGATGGTGCTTCATATTGATTCATCCATTTATTGGTGCCCCTTTATCTAGTGATTAGACCTAACCTATTTTCTTCTTGTCTCTTGAAAGCAATGCATGTTTTCTATTACCCCACAGGGAAACACTTTAATTTATTTGGGCAAGCATTTAATGCATACAATTATAAGCTAAATTAGGGCTTTGTTTGCTAAATATGGGACCTCCATTGTAATGAGCAACTATAAAATACCTAGGCCTCATTTTTTACTCAATTGGATAAGATTAGCTAAGTGAGAGACTTGGATAAATTGTTGCATGTTACCAAAGTAGTTGCTAATTCATTGTTGATCTTGATGGTGGATTACTTGTGTTGCTTTGGAGTATGGTATGATTCTACATTTACCCACCTAGATGATGATTTTATTTCATGTTGATTATAAATAGTGCTTAGTTACATAGAAGATATTTTGGATGCATCTTTGGTGAACTCACTTAGGCCAATGCCACTAGTTGCTTTCTATCAATAAGTACGTCTTGCATGGTTAAATAAAATATTTATAAATTTTACTTCAATTATTGGATTTACATTATAATACATCTATGCACGTTGCTAATGGATTGGTTATAGTTTGAACATCTTTCATCTACCTTAGGAGATCACACAAGCTTGGTTGATGTCAATTTCTAAACTAGGTCTATTAGATTTGCATGGACATTCATAGTTTCTTACATCCTAGGATTAGAATAGTGATATAAGAGTAGACACACACTTAACTATCTAATTCTTAAAGCACACGGAGAGGTTTTTGAAAAGTGGTTATTATGGACAATCATTTATACTATTGCCAAAATATGGCCTTTGAAAGTTGTGTTACTTTAGGAGGAAATATATAATCCCTTCAAATACCTCAATGAGTGTTAAAAGTTGAACCCATTCGGGGGCATGTTATTGAAATATTGCAATGTGGGCAAAAATAATATAAATGTGGTCGACCTCAGAAGGAAGGTGAGAATTTTAAAAACTTTCTAGGGCAACTAGTCTTCCCAATCTAAAGAAGACAAATAGGGGTTGCTTGACATAGTTTTGAGGGTAGATGTGGTAGCTTTAGGTTGCAATTTATTGTAATGAAAATGCCCATCTGGTTGTAGCATGTTATTTTTTGAATATTGTAATGTCACTTCAATGAAGATAATATAAAGCAAGCATTTTTGTTCTTGCCATTTTCTTTTTATTTCTTGGTTTTATTGTGAGTTGGGGTCAATAAGGAGAGTATCTTTCCTTAAGTGGTATGAAAGTAGAAGTTTGTGAGTGTGTAAAAAAATCACTAAATTTGAAGTAGTTTGCCTCATGATTGTGGTTGTAGGTTTGAGACATAAGTAGGGAAAATGATTCTGGAGTAGTTTGCCTCATGACTGTGGTTGCAGGTTTGAGACATAAGTAGGGAAAATGTCTCCATGATGGAACCATGGTGCAAGGATCATTGGTGTAATAAAAGAGGGTATTACAGCTCTCTAGAGACAAATGCAAGCATTGCAAGAAGAACTGATATTATGATACACGTAGAAGCATGCTAGGGTAGTCTGCAATCCTATATGCAGGAGCATCAAGCTCAGATTTGCAAAGTTATGGTTCACACAATTGGGGGTATGTTTGAGACATAATGGGCATGTTGTGAGAAATATGATGGTGAACTTAACAAAAAAAAAATAAAGTGCATGCAGATCTGCACAGAGATCACACTTATGCATCCCTGTAAGTGCACAATTGTGCAAGCTATTGACACATTGCATATTAACCCCCATATGCACAAGATAGACTATGTGGTCTTGCGCACATATGCAACTCTACATCTACATATGTGTGCAAATATGTACTTAGACAAAATAATAAAAGGAAATAATTGGACTTTGCAATGCCGTATATAACATCAGCCCTATCAATCTGAATTTATTTTGAGAGATGTTCATCGTGACATAGGGTTGCAGATTAACCCTAGGACGCTTATTCTAATTTCAGTTGACCGGAGGCTGGGACTTTTAAACTGGTCTATGGATTTGATAGAAAATGACAACTGGGCTACAGCTATTTGCATGGACCACATTTTACTGCAAATGTGAACAAGAAAAATGGTTTCAGACATTTGACTCCTGTGTGGACATGGTATTTTGAGGTGTACTTTCCAGTTCTTCAGCTGGCAATTACAAGGCATAATAAATGCTGTCGCTCTTAATGTTGGAAATGAAAGCACCTCTTAGAACGGAGACGCAAAGATAGAGTTTATGACAGACAGCTGTATTTTCTTGCGAGAGTAAGAAACGGGCTTAAGCGGAGGAAAAGTTTTCCTCAATATGGAGAATAAATCTGGTGAAATGAGCTTCTTTGTGGCTTGTCAAAATGGCCATACAAGAACTGCGAAAGACTTGCTAAAACTTGCGGATGCACCAAGCTTGTTATTGCCGTGGGAGGGAAGAACATGTTTCCATGGCGCAGTTATTGCAGGAGACTCAGGTTTTTTTGGTTTTCTCTTCATTCATTTTTGTTTTTCTGATCAGAAGCTATTCTAAACCTACCGTTTCGGCTCAACTTATAGTCGATTTATGAACTGCAGATTTGTTACGAGAGCTAGCAGCAAAGATACCAGTCCAAGGTCATCTTCTTCTTAGAATATTTTTCTAGATTAAAAGGTTATGTTTTGCTTGTTTGCCTTGTTTAACTGTGTGACTCATGCAGATTTAATCAAAATAATAACAATGAAGGACTACAAAGGCGAGACGGCTTTGCATTTAGCTGTGAGGAAGAATCGCGTGGATCTGGCGAAACAGTTGGTCGACATGGATGCCAATTTGTGTGATTGTACGAATAAAGAAGGAGAAACTCCATTAAAACTGGCAGTAAGTTTGGGGTTCAAAGATGCTGTGGAGTTATTAATAACCCACACCCAAAACGCCCTCCATTATGTTGTGAAGCTCAACCAAGTCAAAATTGTTCAGTTTTTAATTGAGAAAAAAATAGACTTGTCCAAACTCATCAATCAGCCTTACCAGCCAAATCAAGGTGGAGATGAATGTGTCACAGAAGCATCTGGTGAAAGAAGCAATAACCTGGCTGTCGAAAAAGGAACCACAAAGTGGACTAATGATGATGAAGATATAGATACTCAGAGTGAAAAGCCAGTTGAAGCGGGAGACACACCTTTACACATTGCAGCAAGAAACAAATTTGAGCACGTAAGATTATTTTAGGGGTTTAATCTCACTATTCTCTGTGTTCTGGATTTCTATTGAAACTAATTCCTTTTGAAATACTTAGGCAACTAATTCCCACTCTTTCTTTCCTTTTTCATTTTTTGGGTGTGTAGATGGTGAATTTGTTGCTGAAGGTAGGTGAGGTGGACAAGCATGCGCTGAACAGTGAGGACAAGACACCATTTGAAATTGCAAGAGAAGTCACCGAGTACCACGAACCTTTTAGGATGATAAGAAAGTTGGCAAATTATAGAGGGAGGCCAAAGCCATTCATGTACTGCGCGCCACAGGTGAGCCATCAAAAATTCATGAACTCGAGGTCAATGGTAAACAAAGCCTACGAAGAGAGACGCAATGCAGAACTAGTTGTGGCAACGCTGTTGGCCGCCATGACATGTGCTGCTGCTTTCACCGTCCCTGGCGGTTTTGACTCGGAGTCTGATGCAAAAGAGGAACGGGGGAGCCCCATTCTTATATCCTACATTTCATTTAAGCTCTTCCTCATTTTTGACTGCGCAGCCTTCTTTCTCTCCCTCTTTGTTTGCATAATGTGGGAGATGAGCTCGGAGCTCACCACGGGGGACAAAATGCTGTTCATGACCGTCAACAGTTTAGTGGTTTGCGGGAGCTTTGGCTTCACCGCTTACGGTTTTATTGCTGCAGTGTACGCGATGCTGGCGCTTGAAGTTGATACCCTCTCTTGGGTGGTTTTGGGAAGTCTCGATTTCATTAATTTGTGTGGCATTCTCGCATTTATCCGTCAGTCGGTACATTTTGTAGTGACGAGGGCGAGATTCCACCGGCTGTGCGGTGTGTCTTGTTTCTTCGATGACATTGTTGAAAAGGTGTGGTGCATTTTAGAACGGTTTGGGCTTCTGGAGATATTCCGTTCAGGCGATGAAGTTTCCCGTGATTTGATCACTGGTCATGCCAAGTTCAGTGGGCTAGGTCGTGAGGATGGCTCCTCGTCTCCTTTACCGGTTTAGCGAACTTCCTTGTTCACATTTTTTTCCACTCCCTTTTAGGTGGCTTGTAAATTCCAGCTCTAGTTAACCTCTGCCCTGAGGTCACGACTTAGTGAAGCTAATGTATGGATTTTGATACAGGAAGGAACGTTTATTTCGTAGATCATGTAACAAAGTGTTTATGTATAAAACTTGATAGTCGAGAAGGAACGCTTATTTCCTAGATCATGTAACAAAGTGTTCATGTATAAAACTTGATAGTCAGGAAGGAATGTTTATTTCATAGATCATATAACAAAGTGTTTATGTATAAAACTTGATAGTCAGGAAGGAATGTTATTTCGTAGATCATGTAACAAAGTGTTTATGTATAAAACTAGTATCAGTTAGGCCTTTTTGTACTCCGGGGTCACCCCCTTCTTTTGGCTGCTATCTAAAACTTAAAAAACAAAGTGTTTACGTAATATCTGAATTAATATTTTATTTGTACATTTGTTTGCACTCTCTTTTATCTTAATGGTTAAGGATGATTAATGATTGAGTATTATCTGGAATGTTTGAAAAGAACTATTGTTATAATATTTGTATTATCACTGTTAACATATTTCTAGCATTCTTAGATATAGTTGTAGAAGGTTAAAGACATGAAGAATGTTGAAGGACATTGTAAGACCACATTTTAATAATGTTCGAGCTCAATATCACCAACAAAAACAAAGATCTCTTTCATAAAAGAATATGAAAGATAATGAGCTTTGTTGAAGATTGAGATATGAGATATGGGATAGTATGACAAAATCCACTATGGAAAAAAATAAATGCCTAATGTGAATATTAAATGGTGATGCGTCTAGAAGTAAAATAGGTAAGCATGGTCCTATTATAACTAATATAATGTTGCCTAGGACCTAAGTTAACATGTGAATATGTCCCCTTACTAGGCAATTACAAGGTACAATCTACTTTGAATATTTACTAGCAACACTCACTCTAACACCCCTTCTTATGTGCAAACATGGGGATATGGAATCATTATGAAAAAATGCAAGATATAAAGGTTGATCTAAACAACAAGGCAGTGTTAGTTACCCATGTACAAATGATCTCTCACACATACAATAAAAAATAAGAAAAAGAGAGGAGAAAAACTAGTTGGAGAATAACCCCACCCAAAAAGAGAGTGTATCCAAATGTAGGTCATATTTAATAGTGATTGAATAAGTGGTGTATGGATGTCTCATGAATGCCCCCATAAACTCCTTTCATTATGAAGATAGAATTGTTGTCTCCTACATAATAGGGGCGTAAAGAGACTATGTAGACCATCATAATGAATAATCTCTTCTGACAAAGGTGTTTGAAGAAAAAGTATGAAAGGATTCTTACAAATAACTTGTTTCTACTTAGGAAAAGGTAAGATAAGGCACACATACATGATTACTTCTCATTTGAGACATGAATTGAAAGATTAAAGCATGATAAATAGTGACAGTCTCGCTAGTTTTTTCATGTACCTTCTTACTTACAAATGATAATCATCCCATAGTTGAATCATCTATATTCTCATTCAAAATTGTAGGTCAAATTCTAGAAATATACAAAAAATAACATTGAAAAAGCTTCAAATATGAATATGATTTCAAAATATGAGTGCAATTTGGCTACCATCAAAGAGGAAAGTTAACTCCTCAAACATATTCTTCGAACATGAGTGATAGTGATTGTTCTAAAGAATAGGAATGAAGTCTCAATCAATTAAACTACACAATGAATCAATAAAATTAAAGGTGCATCAAAGTCTATGAAGAAGAATGAGAAGTATTTGAAGTAAATTCATAATCAGATTCTTATGAAATTTCAATATACATCGAAGAGGAAAAATCTCAAATAGTACCTATTGGTAGGATATCATTTTAAAAAAAAATTAAGACATGCAATACAATAAAAAAAACAAGATAATTTGAGAATGGTTTATTATATACATATTAAAAAGTTAAAACCAAATGAGTAGGTAGTCAAAGGAGAAAAAGGCCCTAGCTATTTAGAGATGACCAAATGTAGAAATACAACATCACATAGGAATGACACATATTAAACCTTGGTTGAAGCATTTTTTAGATGATTTCTTTTACCCTGACCATGGTCCAAGGAGAGTGATTCCTTCTTGTAAGATGATGAAAATACAATGCGATTAAAAGCTAAGACCTAAAGGACAACTAGAGAATCTACCTGTAAAGTTGGAATTTTCACTAGTTTAGGGGCCTAACAAAAACTATTTTATAACTAGTAGAAACAACACAAAGAACATAAGAGTGGATCATATAAGGAAAGGAAGGATAACACAAATAAACTAGTTAAGTAAGAGGAGAAAAGACAAGATGAAAAAGACAAAAATATGGAGTATTCAATAAAAAAAAGTTAAACCCTATAATATGTTCAACTAGATGATATACTTAATTCTATTAAGGATTGCTAATATAGATATGTAATCTTGTTCTTTTTGAAGGGTATACCTCTTGAAATTGATTTATATAAATGATACTAGATTGAATTACCAAATAAAAGGATGAGAAATTGAAGCATTGAGAGGGTTGGGTAAAGGTTATAATTTTTGCAAGTTTAAATGTATTGATGTTGTACATGTAGTCATTCAATACAAAACTTAAGTAATATGTGGTTAGATTTGTTTTAATATTAAGAAGTAACTAAAAATGGGGATTGGCCTAGAAACAAAAACCTAAAACACAACAAAAATTCACTAGAAACACATTATCATACAACCCACTTTCTAGATACTACAAAACCCCACACCAATGTATTCTAGTTTCTAAAACTATTACAGTCAACATGTAATGTAATATCCTAAAATCAAACATATACCAAGTCCAAATAATAAAACTAAACTAAGTCAAACTAAAGATCAGAGAAAGAGACCTCTAGGGTAGTGTGCAAGTAACAAAACACATCAAAAAAGTAAAAAATAAACATAGAGAGATAACTCTCTTTCTTATCTTTATTGGGCCTTTTCAGCAACACACGAAGCCAACCATCTGCCAAAAATTGGTACAATGAACTTGTAGTATCCACGCCAACAAAGGCAACAAACCCATCTTTCGCAGAATGAAGGAGATGAAGAGTTGTGTCTATCAAGTGCATGGCCTTGACAATAAAGTTTAGCACCACATCAAATCTATGATCCAAGTTATCATGTCTCCTCATGAGTTTATTAATGTTGTCATCAAGCACAGAAGACTCCTCAATACAATCCTAAACATTGATTCCCAGAGTCATCTAAGGGTCATTCCAATCATCTTTGAAATTGCGCTCATCCTTATGTTGTTGTTGACATGGGGATGTGATAGTATCAGTGTCACCATTTCTACCCCAACATTTGTATTCTCTAGGATGTGGGTCTCATTTTTAAGACCGTTAGAAACATGGGAGGGTATGGGGCTCAAATGGCTATCCATAGTACTGAAATCACCCCACTTTAGAGGACACTTACTAGAAGAGTCCTCTTCCATGTCCTTAATACATTTCTTTATGTTACCTTTACTTTTCTATCTTTTAGTGGGTTTGTTATTCTTCCCATTACCAGTAGAGTCTAAGCTAGCAAGGCAATCTTTCCTAGCCTTGGGATTTCCTCTCTTCAAGTTCTATCTAGGCCTTAGAGATCTCCTTTTACCAACTTTGACCTCTAGAATCAATAGTTATGATATCCTTTTCCCACTTAACTTGTTGAACAAAGGAAAAGAATAGGCATAGCTACATTTAAGGTTGCTACAAATGTGGTGAAAGAGGACATAGATCTTTTGAATAGCCCAATAAGAAGGTCAATGATATAAGAATTGATGTGGTGACTAAGAATGTGGATTGAGCAAATGAGCCTGAGTTGGAGGATAATTTGCAGATTCAAGGAGTATTTCTTGGTAAGAAGACATTGGAACCTTGTCAAAGGAGGAATTTGTTCAAAATGCATTGTAAGTCTAAAGGTCAATGTTGGAATGTAATTGTGAACGATGGTAGTGCTGATAACATGGTTGTTGAAGGGATGGTTCAAAAACTTGATTTGGAGAGAGTGAGACATCCTTGTTCTTATAGGATCAGTTGGTTGCAAGATGAACATGCTTTAGAAGTAAAGGGGCAAGATCTTGTTAGTTTTTAGATTGGATAATATGTTGATCAAGTTTTGTGTGATATTGTGGGCATGAGTAGTTGTGACATATTACTTGGTAGACCTTGATAGTATGAATATAGAGCTATGCATGATTGTGTAAAGAATGTGTTTATTATTGAGAAGGATTGCAGGAAGTATTACTTGATTCCTTTGTAGAATGCAAAACATGGTAGGAGGAACTTGATTTTTGGTAGTCAAGTTGAGTTGAAGATTTCTCAAAGGGTTAGAGATCAACATGGAAAACATACCCATTGCACACTGAGGATAGATGTAAAGATGATTGTTGCAGGAAAAGAGATGCAAAAGTGGATTAAAGGCAAGAGTATGCAAGTTGATAATGTAGAGGACATGAATGCAAAGAACCAGTTTAAGGTTTATGTGTTGAACCTTGAATTACTCCAAAAATTTGAGCTCGATACTCCTGCATACAAGATTGCAGATTACCCTAGGATGCTCCTACATACGACAACCCATGTGCCCATGTGCGAAGAAAGATGTTCTCAACAGGTATTGAGCTTGTATTTGTAGATTTATGGTTTGTGCAGTTGGGGGTATGTTCGAGACATATTGGGCATCCTTGTCCTAAGTGCGCATGAATTTTGGAGTAATCGTCTTAGAGTTAGAACCTTCTTGGTGGCTACAAGTAATGTGTTCTTGTTTTACTGGCATAGTTTGGAGATTATTTTCATGAGCTTTGTTCCAAGGGAGTTGGCGTTTGAACTCTTGGTTGGATCATTGGATGGTACGTGGACCTATGTCTAAGTGTGTGTAGTCTTATGTGGTCTTTCGAGTTACTTATGCATTGTAGACTTGGGGCTTTTCCTAAGTATTTAATTATTCTATTTAATGTTTGTTGCCAAGCTGACTTGGGGTTTGAGGGTGTATTTAATGTAAGGGGTTATTTAATGTCTATTATGATAGGTCAACTTGTGGCTTAGTTGAGTATAAGTAGAGGGTCTTGTGATGTCTATAGTAGAGAATCCAACATGGGGAAGATGTAGTAGCTGAGAGGAGTGAAGTTTGGCAGAGATAGTAGCTAAGTGTGGGCTTGGAAAACAAGAAGGTTGCTTGGTGGCATGCGAGCACAAGTTTAGAATCTTCTTGGAGTTTATACTAGATTCTGGGTCTGAGCTAGCTAGTGGTTGGATCTTGCAAGGTCTTGCATAAATATTATTGTAATTATTTTGAACTTGGTCGTAACCCGTAAGTCTTTAAAACTAGGCATGTTGAATGTAAATCTTGTGATTCTATTATGAGAATTAGCTTGTTTTTGGATTTTAATCTTTGTGTTATTTTTTATATTCTACTGTGTGGTTATTTGTAGGGGGCTAGGACATCTCACACCTTGCAGTTCACCATATTAGGGCAAGAGATAGAAGTGGGGGCGAAGTTTGAAGGAGGATAGTTTGAAGCAGAGAAAGAAGTGGCTAGAGATCCTAATGAAGCCAGGTTTGTGAGGGTCGATGCTTATATTTGAAAGAGACCAAAAAAATGAAGTTTCTACATTTTTTGGAAATCTTTGTCTTGAAGAGTTGATTAATTGGATCAATGATATGGAGGATTACTTTGAGTATGAAGAAGTAGAAGATGTTGAAATGGTCAATTTTTTACAAAGGTCAAGATGAAAGGTCATGGTATGGTTTGGTGGAAAGAGGTTCAGTTGGAGAGAAATAAGATAGAAGGAGAAGATATCAAGACAAGATAAGATGGTGGAAATTAAAGAGATAGTTCATTCCCAAAGTTCTTTTGAGCCCTTACCAGAAAGGGTCATTCTGAAGCTAACAAGGAAAAGGTTGTACATAAATGGGTTCAGGTCAAATATTCAAGAATGGTTGATAATTGTAAGAATGTCTACCATGGAAGAATCTTATCAATTTTCTTTGAAGGTAGAATAAAAACTGAAAATGATGTTTAATGTAAGCAGAGTGGAAGAGGTCATGGTGGAAAGCCTAGTGGATGGTCTCATAAATCCAGAAATGAAGCTCAAAATAAGAATCACCACTCTAGTAGCATTCATAATCAAAGGGGAAGACCTAGAAAGGAGGTTTTGTGGAATGCATTTTTAATGCAGAGTGCATATAGATTATGATTGTTCCCAATATCAAGGGAGAACAAATAAAAAAAATTTAAAATGCACCAGTTGCATATGTAGATGAAGATATTGAGTTGTTGTAATGTCGTGTCAAGGGATCCAAAAGAAATTACCTACAGTTTTACTAAGTTTGCCAAACATTTCTTTTTAAACAAGAAAGATAATCATACACATCGAGCACATAGTAGCAGAAGCAATAACATACAATCAGCTATAAACATACATAACAGGTTACATTCCTTAAGGATCCCAAGATGTTGAGTCACATTTAAATTTAATTAATTCTAAGTCTAACAACTACCATATCCACATGAAAGAATAATGAAACGTCCAATGTCCATAATATACATTTGTTCTGAATGCCTCTTGGCAAATTAAATTCGGATTGCACAATCATTGACTGTACATGTCATAGGGTATGAAAGGCTAAAAGAATATACATATGTAAGAATAGAAATACATAATCCTCTATCGATCCATGATGCAAATACAATACAATAAATGAAAACTAATGGCATACATGATACATCTATCCATCATAAATAGATAACAACATAAAACACATCTAACTAAGTAAGTGCACAGTTCCTCCCAATTGTCAATAGCATCATTAGACCATCGTGGGCCTTAGCCATCTCCTACGTATAACATCCCAAGCCACCAAAGAGATCATCAATACTATCATAATAGGGATGTCACAACTAAACATGCTACAACATATGCATAAAGAAATCTAACATACTAGAATAAAGCATAAGTAAACAACATCATCTAAACATGATAAAAAAGCATACCAAGATGCTCCAGCCATGGTGACTATGGACGGATCTCAAATTGTAAGAGTGAAAAGACACTACCACCCGACCGCGTGGAACCTAAATGGTCCACTCCCACCGCATTTAGGAGATAATCTTAAGTCCCAAATAGGATATCAAATCACATAACACAAATACTTTCTAAGTCCAATAAATCCTAAAAGTATACTAACTCAAAGGTTCCAACACATAGATCGACATCTAGACCCAGAGGCACACAAAGACACATAGGAAAGCTACTCTGCAAGCAGGAAAGTGTTATCACACAAATCATGTTGGAAGCTACACGAGCAATCCCTTAGGAATCCCAGGTCCCCAGTGATCCTGTAGCCACAAGTATCCTCTCATACCGACGAGGCATACTATGGAATGCAAGGTCATAACCAAGCATTCTCCCAACCCCATCCTAGTATGTACTAGCACTCGAGACATAGGTGAGAACATACAATTATCTTATTAGGTTCATTTAAATTAATATTTAGTGTAATGTTATCACTTATTAAAAAACAACTTACAATGAGTCATCCCTAGAGTATCTTAGGTCCCTCGTCCCCCATTGCAAGCCACTTCTCGACACTGCACATAGATAACCTACCCTAGGCTCATGAAATCACAAATCACAAAAATCACCTCAGCCCTATATAAGTGATTGGGAAGCATCAAAAGATAAGCCACAGTAATCACATCAGTTCTCCACAAGCAACTAAAAAACATCAAATTATAATCATAATAATCACAATAGTTCTCTATCAACAATTGAAGGCATCAATGATAAATCACAATATCCAATGGTTCTCAATGAGCAACCAGAAAATAGCCCAAAATAATATTGATCAAAGACTCCAAAATGGTCAAGTCAAACATGTCACAACATGACATCATCTTAAAAGAATAATCCAAAACATCTCAGTCCTCTCAAAGTGAATAGAAGGAAAATCAAGTATAACTGATCGATGACTCAAAAAATGGTTAAGTTAGGTATCTCATATACATACACCTCAACTTCACACAAGAAGACTAGAAAGCAATAACAATCAGTAAATACATCCATCATAGAGCATACTAAACACATCACCATGGTTGGGTTTAGAAAGATCGAGAACAAATCATCACATCATCACAATCGCATAACCCCTGAGCGTTTTGTAACAACCTAAACTAGTCAACATCTAATCAATGCCAAAACCCCAAAGCATAAACAGTACATAGAAAACATCATAATCACTCAGTTGATTTGACTTGAAAATAAAAAGTTGAGAAGAACAATAAAGTTTAAGTTTCCAGTGTTACTATGAGTTCCTTAGTTAACCCGTTTAATTAAACCATGTCTCATTCTTATAATAAAAGAAATCCCATCATGACTTAAAAGTATTAATAATCAATCATTAAATAATAATAATAATTTATTATTAAATAAAAATAAACTCAATTTCATTAATAATCAAATTTTTAAATAATCAATATAGTTTTCATGATTTTATCATTAATTCCAATTAGTTCCAATATCCATTTTCCTTTCTAAATTAATAATTAATAATTATTTAATAATTAATTAATATTTAATATCTATTAACAAAATTCTTTAATAAACATTATATATATATATATATATATCACTAATTAACTTAATTAATGAATAAATAAATATTTGAATTAAATCCCAATTAATAAACATTATAAAACTTATCCTTAAAATATTACTGAATAATAATAAAACTAATACATTAAAATTTATTACTAAAATTATAATTAATATTAAGATTTATATAAAATTATTATTAAATAATAATAATAATAAATGTTAAAAAGTCCCTTTTTATTATTATTATTTTAAAAAAAAACTTACATATAAACATAAACCACCATATAAAGGACCGTTGGCTTTCAATGTAGCCATGTGACCTCCTTTGAAAAAAAAGGCCACGCTTTAAATGCTCGCTGTGAATACACAGCTGCAAGCATATATGAAGCTGCCGACAGGTAAGAAGGTAAGTTAAACTATCATTTTTAATTTTTTTTCTTTTTAATTATTTTTTTAAAAGAGAACTTAAAAAAATATTACCCTAATTATATATATATATATATATATATATATATATAAGTTCTTTTAAAATCAACGTCAATTCTTTTTTTTTTAACATATACATTTTTAATTTAAGTTTTATTAAGAATTAATAAAAATTAAATTCAAACACTATATATATATATTGTTAAAAAAAAATTCTAGTTATTTAAGATTTTAAAGAAAATCTAAAAACTAATCCCCTTCTAATTGCATGAACACATAATTTATTTTATTTTAGATTTCTACTAATAATATTTTAAATAATTTAATTATTTTATTTTTAATTAACTTTTTTTTTTTTTTAAATAACATTTACAATTATAATCTGATAGAGAAAATTCCATTAACCATTCAAAAAAGAATTAATCTAAAATCTTCATATTTAAATTCAAAGCCCTTCCCCAATTAAATCCTAATTTCTTTAATATAGATAAATGAGGGTTTCTTATTACTTTTATATTCCCCATATAGAAGTTAATAACAAGCATTTAATAATTCACAATATTGAAATGTTAAAACTTTCATTATAGAGAATTCGGATTTACAATCCACAAACACGAAGAAGATAGGAAGGATAATTGCGTAATTAATCAGTGATCAAAACACAAGACCTTCCCTGAGCCTAATGCGAATATGCAATCCCCAAAAACTATGAGAGAGTTTGCTCCTCGTCAAGAACCTTCCTCTAAAAATTCTCCTAGAATTCTCCTTCAGAAATTCACTCCCAAATTTTGCATCCAAAATTTGTCTCTCAAAATTCATGGTCCTTCGAAAATGAACCCCAAAGTTATGATAAGGAGTTTTCTCCTCAAATCGAGGCACTAATTGTACGTTCACCCGAGAGGACTTCTTGCTCACTAGAGTTAACTCTAAAATTGACCTTTATTTTCCTTATCTTTTATATTTTCATTCACTTGAAATGGATTATTAAATTACTTTATTTAATTTTCCACTTGACTTCTATTTTAATTAGTTTATTAACTTTAATCTCATATGCACTTTATAAAATTAAAATATCTTTATTAAGTCCACATCTTTAATCCTTTTAATTGATTTCTTCTATTTTCAACTCATGCATGCATCATGCTATCTAGAATCTTTTTTATAATTTAATATCTTTTCAATTTTTAACTCATTTTAGAAACTTAATTGATAAAATATTTATTAACTCAAATTATAATAATATCTACCATTTATTTAAAAATGAATTCTAAATGTATTATTATTAAATTAACTAAATATTATCACGTTCTAAATTTATACTTAAAACCTTTATCTTCAAATTTAATTCTTTTTATTTAATTAATTTCTCAATTAATTAAATATAATTAAATATTAAACTATCATAATAATTTTTCATTAAATTAAATCATTAATTTTAATTTTTTAATTAGACTTAATAATTATAAAATACACCAAAGACTTATAAAGCAAAATATGAAAACCCATCATAGAAAAACTCATACTAAATCAAACAAAGGGTTATAATCATGAATTAACATCATTTGACGCATTTGGAGGGTACACAATTCAGATACTTATCCTAATTTTCAATTAGGACAAATGGCTTAAAGGTTTAGGATTTGGACTCAAGAATTTATCTCCCCTCTCTTACCATTGAGATAATGCGATAGGGTAAGGTCATCCTGGCAATTCAGGGAAGTCGTTACCCAATACCTACAACCTGCATAAAATCCACACATGTATAGACACAATATTCTAAGCTAAACAGGCAATGGCAGGAAGTGGTGCATCGTCTAGATCCTGACTAGCAGGTGACTATGACTCCCTTCCTTAACCACATCAGAAACACTATACATAGAGAAAACAAACATGCACACCATACACATGCAGTATGGGGTAAGTATCCATAAGAAAACACATGTGATAATAAACCATCTAACTAATCATCATCAATAACTAAAGCCACTGAATAATCATCATACATACATGAAATATAGAGTACCAAGTAACCTCATCATATAATAACCTAAATGCAAAACAATATCTGATAATCTTAAAACAATAATACTAATCATCAAACATAAAATTGGCCTTAAATAGTTTGGCAATGATAGCAAAAATGTAACTCAGGGGCAGGCACTACAGTTGTCATTTTTTTGAAGATGTTGAAAGAGGAAAGTTCCTTGTTACGAGAAGAGTCTTGCAAAATGATGGAAACAAACTTGTGAAAAAGGAAGAATTTATTTCACACAAGATGTAAATGTAATGGTAAGATGGTGATACTACTGATAACTTTGTTTCAAAAGAAATGATTAACAAATTGAAGTTAGAAGGAAGCATTTGAATTCCTATTAAACTGCTTGGTTGTAAAAGGATCCCAAAGCTTTGTTCAATGAACAATATTTTCTACATTTCAAAATTGAAAACTATGAAGAGGTTGTTAGAAATAATGATTGTTATTGCACCAAAAAATTGACCTTTCAATGTCTGTTACAACCACTATACTTATAGATATCACAGGTGGTCTGGTTTAACCATTTCATGGAACTTGTAAGGGATACTACCACAATGCCAAAAATCCTCCTCCTAGTGTCACTTGTTGTGACTTGTGTAGTTTCAAACTTTTAAGTAAGCTCCGATACCACTTTTTAGAGGCAATGATTATCGTTGCAACAACAGATTGGCCTATTAATGCCCAATACAACCAACATACTTATAGAATTCACATGAGGCGGTTTAACCATGTTGGCATACTACCAACAAAGGTATAATGTGATATTATGCTTGCGGATGTTTGTCATATGTTGTTAGGAAGATTGATGATAATTTAATCATCATGAAATATATGATGGCTATGCAAATATCTATTCTTTGACAAAGAATGTCGTCTAACACAAGATAAATCTATTGAAAGAAATAAAGGAAATTATATGTATTAGTACAAGAGTATATTTAGTTGATGGAAGGAAGTTTCTAGAAGGCATGATGCATGAGTATATGTGTTTTTCTTTAATTCAAAATGTTGATAAAGAGGAACTAGAATTTGTCTGTGTAGAAGTTGTAGATTTGTTGGATAAGTTTTAGGATATGGTATTTAATAGTATACATGACAGATTGTCATCCATAAGAAATATTAATCATCAAGTGGAGTTGATCCCTAGAGCGAATTTGGAAAATAAGGCAATGCATAAAATGATTCCAACAAAGAGTGAAGAATTGAATAGACAAGTGCAAGAGTTGTTATAGAAGGTGTTGATTTGAGAGCGTATGAGTACATGTGTGGAACTAAAAGTATTAGTGCTAGAGAAAAATTTAGAATGGAGTATGTATACATATTTCTAGGCTATTAATAAGATTACTATCAAGTATAGGTTTCCTTTGCCAAGGATGGATGACATCAAGGATTGTTTGAGTGGAGTTAATAACTTCACAAAATAGATCTAAAGAGTGGATATTACCACAGATGAAATAGATGAGATGAATGTAAAACACTTTTCAAGATAAAGGAGGGCTCTTATAAGTGGTTGCCTTTTGGGCTAAACAATGTATGGAGCACAATCATGTGACCCATAAATGAGTTGTTACGGAAATAATTTGTAAGTTTTAAATTTTTTTTTAGAACTTAGATGATATTTCAATCTTCAATAAGACATCAGAAGAGCATATAATGTATATTTGTAGGGTCTTTGAGTTTAAGGGAAGAAAAGTTGTAGAGTAACCTTAAAAAGCACAATTTTGTGGAGTTAGTGTGCTTCTACTTTTTTGTTTTAACAAATGGTTTTAAAATGGACTTAGATAAAGTGACGACTATCCTTGAATGACCCACTTTTAGGAGTGCTATTGAGGTAAGATCATTTCTTAACTTGGCTCGCTTTTGCAAAAAGTTAAGAAAGTTTTTTAGTAGTAAATGTGGGCCGATAATTGAAACATGAGAGGGGATATAAAAAAAAATTAAGTGGAATGCTAGAGAAATAAAGAGTTTTGATTTGGTAAAAAGAAAAGTTGCAAAATAACATATTTTGAGACCTCTAAATTTTAATTAGCTATTTGAAGCACATTGTGATGTTAGTGACAATGCCATTGGAGTTGCAGTAAGACAAGAAGGTAAACCCATTGCTTATTTGAGTGAAAAGTTGAATTATGCCACAATAAAATATTTTTTTTATAATCAAGATTTTTATTCTATAGCTCAGCCATTAAGGAAGTGGAGACATTATCTTTTACCTAAAGGGTTTGTCATATTTACTGGCCATTAAGCTTTATAATAATTGAATTGTAAAGAAAGTTGAATCAAAGAGTTTTAAAATAGGTTGATTTTTTTAGAAGGTGCACTTTTGTTTTGAATCAAATGAATGAGAAGTCTAATAGAGTTGTAGATGCCTTGATTCAAAGAAAAAAAATTTTGATAGAGATGCAAATCAAATTTGTTGGGTTCTCAAAACTCAAGAGTTTATAAATTGAGGATCTTTATTTTGGTTAAGGCTTAGAGAGCTTGCACAATTATTATTTCTTACACTAGACATGACCATTGCACGGAACTTGCTCAACATGGTCCCCAAATAATCAACACTAATGCTTGACATTGATTTTTGTTTGAATTCTAGGACTATTATCTCTCGGTCATACTTGTTCAAACTAATTTTCCAATTCAACAAGCCCTAGGTTGTGTGGATGACAATTTGACAAAATGAAGAATTTCTCAAAGTCGTCCTATGGGAAGAAAATTAACCAAAAGAACTCTTCCAATTTTTTGTTTAGGTTGTCTACAATTACTTCATCCCTACCCAATTTCAATGATAATAGTGACACAATTGCATTGAAGACCCCTTGCTGGATGTTCTTAACCACCTTCTTGAATTAAGTGGACTCCCCATTGAAATAGTCAAACATTTCCTTTGTGATAATCGCTACACTATAACACTAGGAAAATTCATATGCCTCTCCTCTCCACCATTGACCAACATATGTCTAGTTTTCTCCATTAAAACTTGCAAGTGTCAGATTACCTAATCTCGATAAATATGATCATCCTTCATGCCTCATCCATGAACTGTACTCTTGAGAGAATTACCAATTTCCCTTCGTGAATTTGCACCAAGTCCTTAAAAAATTTGTATGCCTTATTTTGGATTTCTTCTACCTAACCTTCTACATTCTAAGAAATTTGATTGATTCCTTCAATACCCTCCACTAACTCAACATGAAGAACTGTAGGAGGAACAAAGGTTTGGCTCTCTTCTCTCACTATATGAGATATGTTGTTTTGATGTTCACAAAAGGCCTTGTTCTTTCCCTTTTGTTTTTGATATTTCTCTTCCAATTTCCTCATCTTTTCTTTTATTGTATGCAGACAATCCTCAAACTCCCCAATGACCTCTTGAGAGGTGTGCCCCATATTGAACTATGTGACATTGCCTCTTTTCCTTTATCGACTGTAGGCACTACAAACTATAAATTTCTAGATCCAAACTCTCCTCTAATGACCTTTCCAAACTTTTTGGCCTTACATTTATACTCTTGTTTGTTGTTGACTTGGTTTAGAATTTCATACAACTCGAATGCCATTTCAACTTCAACCTCTTTCTGCTAAATTTTTTGTAACCTTTGCCTTAACCAAACTAGAATGAAAACATTGTAAACTAAGAATTGCTCTTGTCTTTTTACATAAACTGCATGCAACAAATATAGGATACACGATTATGTATTTTCTCTAGAGTGAAATTGAATCTAGGCCATGAAGTAATTATGACAAGTCTTTGTTTTTAAGTAACAATTTGATATGCAAATGTAGTTATCTATGGCCATCACTTAGTGACCTACACTAGTGAATTTCATATAACTAGATGCCTCTAGTAGAGAGTAAATTGGAATTTTAACATAGTAGTAGAGGATTCCTTGTTATTGGCTTTCATCCTTATAATGATAAAAATAATTTTAGCTAATAGGGAATGAGAATAGATTTTGGATCTATTTATTGACCTCTTCTTTCAACTCTCTAAAAGTGTCTACTAATGTTTCTCCTATTTAGATGAGACTATATGATCTCCCCTTATATATTCTCTACAATCTACTTATGTGAGGATAGGTGATGCTATAGATCCTTTACTAAAAGTGGATTTGATAACTACTATATGTTCTCATAGTTCTTATCATAAATTATAGGATATTGATCTCTCAAAATCTTTTGAAAGATATTTCAAAGCTTAATAAAATTCCTTGAACACAATCCTTTGATTATGAGTACATTACTTTTTGTTGCAGAAGTATCTTGGTACTAGACACTTGGCCTCAAACCAACCTCATGACTCTTCCTTGTAAACTTATTGAACTTGGTGGATGAAGGCTCTTTTTTATCATCTCGCTAATTACTCTACTAATTAGCATAATGATTCTACTATTTTAGAAACTCCTCTATATCTTCTTTCTCTTGTAGCTCAAACTTTATTTCCATTTTTTATTAACATATGACTAGAAGTTGATTTTAATGCTCCTAAAGATCATCCTCAATTTAAAATAGTTGTTCTTACTACTCATCCACTAACTTCTTAAAGTGTTCCTCTAACCATGAATTTGGTTAACACAACCCTTTCCTACCCTTTTAATTATAGTTGTTATTTTCATTCTAGATTTTATTCTTCCTTCCATGTTAAATAATTTTATTCTTTGATGATGGATCCACTTGAACATATTCCAACATAGGAAAAGTAGCCTTACAAATAAAGTATCTTCACCTCTAATCATGTTGTTAGAAAACCAACTCAAAGATCATGTTTTAGCTTATATGTATCGTAATGTGTTCCATATCTATTATATTTTGGCTAATTTCCTTGTTCTATTGTTTAGATTTTTATTTTTATTTATATACCTTTTTAATGATTTATAAAGGTTTTGGATCATTTCAGAACCCTTCTTAAATAATCAATAATACATAAACATAAAAAGCATTGGATTAGCATAAATAAGACAATTATTAAAAAACAAAGCCATCGTCCAAGAATGAATGCTTATAAGATTTCTGGTAAGATAGACTTTCTATTTCTAGGAAATATATTTGATTACCTATATTAATGCTGAAAACTTTATCACTGAGGGTATTGGATTCTTTGTAAGAATACATCACTTCACAACTACTGAATTTAGTAATTAGTTGGTACATTTGAATAAATATTTCAAGTTTCTAATTTTAAAAACTTTTCTTTCCTAAAGTTTTGATGATTAACGTATAGTATTTTAAATCTTGAGGTCAATTATATTCTTATTAATAGTTAACTCAAGGCCCATTAGTAACCATATTATTTATATTACCTAGTAATCTTTTAATGGTAGCCACTAAGATTTTACTCTTAAATTCCTTACCAGTGTTAAAGTTATAGCTTGATTAGGGTTGCATTCAAAAGCACCATCAATGTTTAATGTATACTAATATTTAGGCCACATGAAGGTTCCCACATAAGTGGAGAAGAAGTGAAGCATCAACAAGAAAGATAAAACCAACTCCATTATCATTAGTATCATCTTATAATTAAGTGGAAGGCTGAGAGTGAGTATCATAGGCACTTGTGCAAAAAGACGTCATTCATGCTAGGGCCTATTAGGAGGGAGTTGGAGAAAATCTTGTTGTTGCATAATGAGAAAATTGCTATAGTGGTTGAGGACCATTCATAAGTTAGAAACTTGCATTATAACTTTTTATCTTGCATAGAGATCTATAATAAGATATTAAAGAAGTGTCTGCTTTAGAAAAAGTAAAATATATTGATCGAAAAAGGGGTTACCAAATAGTGCTGATTATTTTAATCTTTCCATATATTAGAGAGAATCTCCACCTTGAAAGTGTGATCGATGTAGTTGAACTTATGGTGAATATAATGCATATACCATGAAAGGAACATGTGCCAAGAAACACTAATTAAGAAGTCTTGAAAAAATCGTGGATAAATTTCCAAAGGTTTGACTACTTATGTAAAGACAAAGGAGTGTTTTATATGCCTAAATTAGATAACCTAGATCCCACAAGTACACCTTGGAAAAGAATACACCAAAGGAAATTATATGATTATTAGGAAAACCAATCAACCAAATGGTATGAAATCTACATTGCCACAAATAGTCTAACAATCACATATGTCATTACTAGTCTACCATAAAAACCATGAGAAAATAGGTATAAAACCAACAATCTTTATGAATTTTTTTTATTGTGAAAGATGGTTTTTTGGCCCAATTTTTCATATTTCCACCATGTTTAGGAAATATTGATATAAATTTTGAGAACCCTATCAATTAGAATCATCTTCATAATTATATAAAAAGTATCACAATATGGAGTGGAGAGGTAAACTTGTCTTTAATTTCATTCCATAAGTTAGTCATGAAAGATCTAGAGAACACATTCTATATGTAATGCCCCGCCAAGGGATCCAAAGAATTAATTTAAAATTCCACTAATTTTGCCAAAAAAAAATTTTTTTTAAACATGAAAGATAAACCATCCACATGATAGCAGAAGCAATAGCAACAATTCAAATGAAAGTAAACATAACATACCATAACAGACTACATTCTTTATGAATCCCTTAACATTGAATCACATCTAATTATAACTATTCATCTAACATCACATCCTTATGAAATAATAATGATACATCCAACATTCTTAAACAATATACAAGTATCCTTTTTGTAATTACATTTTAGTTTAGCTCAATCATCTACTGTACATGTTACAAGGTATGAAAAGCTTAAAAGAAAAAACATCCATGTAAATAAAGTACATCATCATCCAATATTAATCCATGATGCAATAACATAAATGAAACCACAAATCATACATCATCACATAAGATATAAACATCCATCATAAAAGATAACCATATATCACAAACATAAATAACTAAGTGCACAGTTCCTCCCAACCGTTAATAGCATCATTAGACCATCGTGGGCCCTAGCCATCCCTCTGTGCGTAACATTCCAAATCACTGAAGAGATCATTGGTATTAATGTAGTAGGAATGTCACACCTAACATATACTATATCATATGCAGAAAGTAATCCCACATGCAAGTAAAGCATAAGATAACATCATCCAAAATATGCAAATCATCTATGTAAGAAATATACCAGTAAATACATCCATCATAGGGTATATCATCCATCATAATGCTCCAAGAACATAATGAAGATAAATACCAATCAAGAATGCTCCAGCCACGGTGTCTCGAACAAATCTCAAATGATAAGAGTAGAAAAAACACTACCACTCGATCATGTGGAACCTAAGTGGTCCACACCCACTGTGCTGAGGAGATAATCTCAAGTCCCAAACAGGCTATCAAAAGTCACGTAGCAAAGATACTCTCTAAATCCGAGAATCCTAAAAGTATACTAACTCAAAGGTTCCATCACACAAAAATTGACATCTAATTCCCAGAGGCACACAACGACATGTAGGAAACCTACTATGCAAGTGAGAAAGTGTCATCGCATTTATCATATACAAGTTACCTTGGCAGTTAGCTAAACTCCACAGGTCCATACTAATCTCATGCGGCCACTAGTATCCTCTCATACTGACGAGGCATACTACAGAATGCAAGGTCACAACCATGCATTATCTCTACTCCCATCCTAGTCTATACAACCACTCAAGGCATCGGTGAGAACATCAAAACAATTATCTTTTTAGGTTCATTTTATCCCCATTTAGTGTGTAAATGTTATTACTTATTAACCAAACTTACAATGAGTTACCCTGGCAGCCACTTAGGGCCTCGGCCCCCATTGCAAGCCACTTCCTGACACTACAAGTAGATAACCTACCCTAAGCTCATGGAATCATAAAATCACCCCAGTCCTATACAAGCGACTGGAAAGAAATACCAAAAGATAATCCATAAGAAGAATCATCAAATAACCATGATAAAAGCATCAAATATCCACAATAAGAATACCCAAATCTCCATGATAAGAATCATCAAATCTCCATGAGCATTTAGAAAAGCATCCATAGAAAATCATGACCACAACAATTCTCTATTGGCAAATGAAGGCATCACTTATAATCATAATAATCATTGGCTCTCAATAACCAAAATATATCTCAAAATAAATCACAATATCCATTGGTTCTCAACAAGAAACCAAGAACATCTCAAAATCATACTGATCGAAGACTCCAAAATGGTTGAGTCAAAACATGTCACAACATGACATCATCAAGAAATAAATAAACATTTCAATCCCATCATGGTGACTAGAAAGAAATCCAAGGATAATTGATCGATGACTCAAAAATGATTAGCTCAAATGTCTCATTCATAAAAATTTCAACTATAACAATTAGTAAATACAAACATTTCATAGAGCCTAGGATCACATTACCATGGTTGGGTTTATAAAGATCGAGACCAAATAAGATCAACATGCTATCACATCTCATAACCCCCGAGCCTCTGGTAACAACTTAAGACTAGTCAACACTAGTCAACCCAAAACCCAAAACATATAGCATAGAGAATACACAATGCAAAGACATGTTTTGGTTTACTAATATCACATGGATGAGTTAAGTGTAGAGGTTTCCAGTTTTTGTTTCAAGTATACTAAGAGTAATCATTTGACCTACAAGTCAACCCGTTTGTTCCCCGAAAGCATTATCCTTCCATTATTTAAAATAATATTCTAAGAATAGCTCAAGGATAAATATTTTCTCATTAAACTAATCATCATTGACCTTTAATTAAATTGTTCTCTTTATTTAACTAAGATCCATATTCTAATTGATTAACTCTTCTTTAATGTTACTTCTACTTAATGAAAGGATCATTATTCGTTAAATTATAAGAGAGCTAATTATCAATATTTGAATAAGAAGATTATAACTTTATTAAAAATGATCAATTAAATCAATCAATTAACACAGGTTCACAATCCATGACCTATTAACATTCTAATAGTTCTCAATTAAATATTACTAAGTCTTGAGCCTTTTAAATTTAATCGTTGTCATTGTTGACAACCATATAATATCTAAAGTCATAATTCAAGTCATAAGGCTTACCAACTTTGATACTTAACAACTCCACTAAAGAATCGTTATTATCATATCAATGAAAAATTTTATTACATAACATAATTATTAATTAAATCTAATTAACTCTAATTAATTTAATTAATAATTACATATCCATGGCAACGTTCCAACTAATATCAGTTGACTAATAACTAACTATAATTTTTTAAGTTAAAAGTCAACTATAATTCAAATCTCTAATATTAATAGTTCAATAACGGCTTGTTATTTTTTAATAGCAAGTTATAGGAAATCTATAATGACCACATTCGTCACTCTTAAATGAATACTAATATGTCCTTAACAAATTTGTATTAATGATAATTGTTTCTAATAAGACTCTATCGCACAACTTAATTATTAATAACAATTCAATGAATATCAAATGATTAAACATCAACTATAGTCAAAATCCAAAAAACTAATATCTTTTACAAAACTTCAATCATTCAATAATCTCCACTAGATTAACTCCAATCAAATTTATTGATAACTATTTAAACCATTATTTATTAATAGTTTGTTAGACCCAATAAATATTTAATAAATAATAAACTCCTCAAAACTATTATTAATCGATCCAGAGAAACTTCCATAACTATATTTCAATGCATTCCAAATGATATAAAGTTAACTATCTCTCAATATCATTATCTACTTATGTCTCATATCTCCTAAGATTTTGTCTATACCAATTATTCATCTATAACTTATTGCTATACTAAAATTATTAACTAATCTCAATTAGATTGAACTTAATTGAATTAATTAATAATTATATAAAATTGTCTATACTATCTTTCATTAATAATTTGTTGAACTTAACATTTATTAATAAATAACAACTCACTAATAATTTCAATATTCAATTATAATGATCGATATTCAAACTCATCAATAATTGTTTCAATCAAAAATCTATATCACACAGCTTAATTATTTCTTTTTTAAAAATAATCTTATTAACCTTAATTAGACTAATTCTAATTAATAATTTGATTAATTTAAAACTATATATTATTTATTTATAAATCTTTGTATACTAAAATTTTATTAATTATATTTATACATATATATATACATATATATAATAATTATCATACAACAATATTTCTTAATATAAAATCGAATTACACAATCGATTTATTATTGCCAAAGCAAATGTAACATAAACTTCCCATCGTCGTACCCTGCACGCTATCTAATTTTGGCACTCAAACTTGGCACGGGTACTGGGGACTGTCTACTCCTGCGACCATTATACAAACCTGCGACTATGGTCGCTGTTTGATTAATAATGTCGTGGCTTTTCTTGCCTATCGGCAGTCGTGGGTACATGGTACCTGCGTCCTCAATCGCAGGCCGGGGGGTTACGAAAATTCGTCCCTCCCCAATTACTATATGTTATTAACTTTTTTTTAACAAATGTTTTCAAAAATGTTTTATTTGTATACGATTTCAATTTTCTTTTAAAAAGCATTTTTTTTTTTTCAAAAACTTTTATATCCCTCGCGATACATAATTTTCTACTGCAACATATCATTCAACTTAATCAATATATATATATATATATATATATATATATATATATATATATATATATATATATATATATATATATATATATATATATATATATATATATATATATATATATATATATATATATATATATTTGTGTGTGTGTGTGTGTGTGTACAAATTTGCATAACTTGAAAGAGGACATTTACATAGTTAATTTTAAACAAACAGGATTCTTTTTCCTAAATCTATAAATTAAGAATTTTCCTCTCTAAAATAATTGTTCTCTAAATTTAGCCATTAATTTCTCTAATAGGTTTGACTATAGATTTAGAAACCCATTTCAAATATATTTATCAATTTGATTCTAATTCAAACCCAAACCCGATTTAGATCTAATTTCCGCCTTAATTGGATCTAGAGTTTTCTATTGTTTTCCTCTCAACCAACTAAAATTAACATACATATCTAGATTCCAATTTCAAATTGTAGATTCAATTACAGAGAGTATTCAGACACATATAATAGACACGATGAAGACAGAAAGAGAAATAGTGCAAAGAGAATATGCGAATATCACGAGTGCACCTAGACACTGATGCTAATTTACCATGCCTCAGAAGTCCATAGAAAATCCCTTCCTTCTCCATCATTCGCAATTCCTCCAAGACCCAAGCCAACCGAATCCTCCAAGTGACTAGAAGTGCTAGAAGAAGCATAGAAGCATATAGAAACATATGAGCATGTAAGCTTGAAGCTTCCATTTAAGCTTGTCCAAACACACTAGGAGAGCCTCTAGGATGCATCAAGAATGTGTCTAGAAAGAACTAGAGGATAAGCATGACAACTAAGCATGAGTCTTCTCCAACCTTCTAGATGAGTCATAAGGTTGTAGATACCATGTGCTCAAATAAAATTCTAACTCTTAAGTGTAGACAACTTAGTGCATACTTAGAGTGCAAACTCCTGTGTTGTCTACATGACAACTCTCAAGAATTTACAAACTCCTAAATATTAAAATTATGCACATTAATTAATATAATATTTACTTTACTCTTTTCAATTTAACTTATTTATTATTAAATCTCATGCACTAACTTTAATAACTCCACTTGTTGTTATCTTAATATATTTATATTTAATCACATGAAATCTAGAATCTTTTAATAATTTTAATATATTTTCCACTTTTAAATTTTCATTTTCAAAACTTAATTACTAAAATATTTATTAGCTTTAATAATATTATTATTTATTCATTTATTTAAAAATGATCTCCAAATATATTATTATTAAAATAAATATTGTCACATTCCAAATTTAAACTTATAACTTTTATCTTCAAACTTAATTATTTTATTTAATTAATTTTTCAATTAATTAAATAAAATAAATATTAAAATATCATATTAATTTTTTCGTTAAATTAAACCATTAATTAAATCTTTTAATTAGGCTTAATTAATAGAAAATACATCAAGGACTCATAAAATAAAATACGAAAAATCCATCATAGCCAAAATCAATACAAAATCAAACCAAAGGTTAATATCATGAATTATGTCATGTGATGCATTCGGAGGGTACTCAACTCAGATACTTGTCCTAATTTCCAATTAGGACAAATGGCTTAAATGGTTGGGATTTGAACTTGAGAATTTATCTCCCCTCTCTTATCATTGAGATAATGTGATAGGGTATGCTCATCCTGGCAATTCAGGGAAGTCGATACCCGATACCTGCAACATGCATAAAAACCATGCATGTACAAGCACAATATACACTAAGCTAAATAGGCAATGGCAGGAAGTGGTGCATCATGTAGATCCCGACTAGCAGGTGACTATGACTCCCTTCCTTAACCACATCAGACACGCCATACAAAAGAGAAAACACGCAAACCATACACTTGCAAGTATGGGGTAAGTAACCATAAGAAAACACATATGATAATAAATCATCTTACTAATCATCATTAATTGTTAGAAATGATTGAAGTGATCATAAGAAAATTTGTTGGAATAATATATGGAACTAGTAAAGAATGTCCTCAATCATTGTTTTGTCATTGATGTCAAACTTGCTACTTGCAGGGATGACAATTGCTTTAGTGATCCAAATACTATCAATTAGTTTATTGTCAAGGTGGAGGCAATCAATAAGATGTAACTAGAACACCTAGAGAAAGGTTGAAGTTATGATGTTGTAGTGAAGTACAAGGATTAGCTAAGCCATTAATGAAAGAATGTATTTGATGACATACTACAAAGAATGGGCACACTGAAACATATCAAAGATTTACAATTTTAGCTAAGGCTTTTGTAAAGCTCAAACTAAGTTCATTAGAGAGAAGGAGCCGAGCAAGCTAGTAAGAGTTGAGCAAATTCCTAGTTAATGTCGAGTAGAACCAAGTGCCGAGCAAAACCAAGTGCCAAGTAGAACCAAGTGCCAAGCAAAACCAAGTGTCGAGCAGAACCAAGTGCCGAGTAGGTATAGGTGCTGAGTAACACAGAGGTGTCGAGCACCAGTAATTCAATAATGCTGAGTTGCTGCACTATTTTGGAAATCGAAGATTCGCCAGATCTAAGCTGACAAGGTTGTTATCTAGAAATCAGTAAATTAAAAGGAAGATAAGAATGATGAGTTGGTGGCACAGAACACCATGTAGAACATTTTTAAGATACAACTAGCAAAGTTTTTAGAAGAGAACAAGATATGGGGTAGATACATTGTATCCTACCTAATCCATTTTAAAACCCTAAAATTAGAGAGGGAGAATTGAGCTACAAAGGCAAATTAGACTTCTATATAAGAAGACATAAGTTAATGAAAAGAAAAATAGGGGATAGTGAGAGAGAGAGCCATGGTCAAGGATAAAAGCATGAAGTCCTGAAGAATGTGCTAAGGAGAAGATAGCACAGGAACTCTATTTGGATAGATGACCACAAGGATGATTGCATTGGCAAGATGAGTAAGAAGACTCAAGGAGACGAAGCTTGAGAGGAAGACAAGCAGTCAGAGCTGAAGTGATTGAAGCCAAGCATAAAGATTGAACTAAAAGTGTAATTTGAAATCTGCAAAGTATGTTGTAAGTCATATCAGATCAAAACACCATTATCGTTACTTTCTAGCAATTGTAACAGTAAGTCTAAATCCTATGGACTTAGGTTGGTTTAACAGCCATTAGATAAATCCTTTAACAGGGTGACATTCCAAGTGAATGTTCTAAAGACCTTTAACTAGGCCCATTCCTAATAGTTTGGTGAAATCCTCTAACAAGGTCACATTTAACAATGTGTTGTAAGCCTTTAACAGGGCAGGCTTTTAACTGGGTATCACTTCAAAAAAGTGAGAATCAAGTAGCATGTTACTGGTGGTTTTTCGCAAATTGGGTTTTCACGTAAATCATCGTATCATGTGTTGATCTTGAATGTTCTATCTTTGCATATTGATTTACTGTAACTTGCTTATATGATTGATTTAAGTTTGAATAGATGAAAAGGGTATGGATTCATTAAAAAGTAGTAAAAAGGTATTAATAAGGCATTTGGACCTTGAATAATTGATTCACCCCCCCCCCCCCCCTCTCAGTTATTCTAAAGAATTCTAACAATTGGTATCAGAGCCTGACTGCTGATTCAGTTTAAAGGGACTACTAGCATAGAAGATCAAAATGCCAGAGAGAAGTTCCCAAGCTCAACAAAGACAACTTTGTTGCATGGAAAAGTTTGATGAAGCTACATCTTGGATCCATAGGAGATTATGCCCAAAATTCAATTGTCACTGAACATGTAGATCCAACAGGTGCTCCTACTATAGAAGACATGAAAAACAAGCAAGAACACAACCAGACAATGCTAGAAATTGCCTCTACACTCAGCTATGCTGAATTTGATGATATGAAAGGATGCGACACTGCATTCAAAATGTGGAAAGCCCTATCAGACATCTATGGAGGAGATCAGAATGTACAAAGAGAAAAAAGAGAAAGTCTCAGAGGAAAGTTTGATGACATGAAAATGGAGGAAAATGAGAATGCTGCTCAGTATGGTGCAAGAATAAAGGAAGTGGTAAGTGCAATAAGATGCTTGAATGGTCAACTAGATGAAGATACTGTTAATAGTAAGTTCTTAAGAACCTTGCTCCCTATCTATGCTATTAGAGTATCAGCAATACAAGAGCTAAGATTTATACTAGGAAATAATCTAAGCTTTGAAGGTATAATAGGTAGACTCACTGCATTTGAGTTATCTAACTTTGACAACTACAAACCTGAAAATGTTGAATCTGCTTTTAAGGCCAAGCTATCACTGAAAGATGCCGAACAGGTGAAATCAAGGAAAGGAAGAAAAATGATGTATCTAGTGATAGTAGTAGTGATGAGGAAGATTTGGAACAATTGGAAGCACTGCTCGTTAGAAGATTTCACAGGGGCAAAGGAAAATTCAAAGGTAAGATGCCTATCATTTGTTTCAATTGCAATGAAGTAGGTCATATTGCTGCAAGATGTCCACAGAAAAAGGATTCCAAGGAAGGCAAAAAATACAAGAATATAAGAGATGATGACAAGAGAGATTATAAAGAAAAAGGTAAGAAGTGTTATATTGTTAAAGAAAATTTTGATGACAATGATGATGAAGTTTTTTATGTAGCCATGAAGGACCAATCTGATGAAGAAGAAGCCACAGCACTGGTGACATGTATAAACAAGAATGATAGATGGATCATAGACAGTGGATGCTCACATCACATGATAGGAGACAAAAGTAAGTTTGTTAACTTTACTCGGTATGATGGAAATAGTGTTAGATTTGGTAATGATGCTCCATGTCAAATCAAAGGAAAAGGTTCCATTAAGCTCATAGAACAAATTTCATGTGACAATGCATACTATGTTGAAGGATTAAACTACAATTTATTGAGTGTCTCACAATTAGGCAATATAGGTTGCAAAGTGGAATTTGGAAACAAAACTGCAAAAATCTATGATACTGATGGTAAACTTATAGGAAAAGGAGATCAAACAAAGAGTAATTTGTTTTACCTTGATATGGATGATGTTTCTTATCTATTTGCAAAATTTGATGATGAATGGTTATGGCATAGAAGATTATGTCATGTCAATTTTGATAATCTAGTCAACATCAGTAAAATGAAGAAAGTCAGAGGTTTACCAAAATTTAAAAAGCCTGATAATATCATGTGCAAACAATGTCAGGTAGGAAAGATGACAAAGTCAAGTTTCAAAAGCAAAAACTATACATCTAAAGAGATACTTGAGTTAGTTCATACTGACTTATGTGGTCCAATGGAAATACATAGCTATAGAGGAGATAAATACATAATGTTATTTGTTGATGACTATTCCAGGATGATGACTATTATGTTCTTAAAACAAAAATTTGATGCTTTTCAAATGTTTAAGTGGTATGTGGCTAGAGTTGAAAAGGAAACTGAAAAAACTTGAAATGCCTAAGATCAGATAGAGGTGGTGAATTCACATCAAATGAATTCGAGATATTCTATAATGACAATGGAATCAAAAGACAAACGTCAGCTCCTAGAACTCCCCCACAAAATGGAATTGCTGAAAGAAGAAATAGATCTGTGATTGACTGTGCCAGAACATTAGTGATGGAGAAGAATGTTGCTCTAAAATATTGGAGAGAAGTTATAAGTGTAGCCGTTCATACACTGAACTGAGTACAAGTCAAAAAAGGTACAAATAAAACACCTTTTTTAATTATGGTATGGTTACTCACCCAATGTAAAACATTTCAAAGTGTTTGGTTGCAAATGTTTTATCCTTAAAGATACTAGAAATGGAAAATTTGATGCAAAAAGTGATGAAGGTATATTTCTTGGTTACTCCACTAGAAGTAAGGCATATAAGTGTTTGAACATTAACACTAACAAAATTGTGGAAAGTGCAAATGTAAATTTTGATGAGCACATAGAAGTCCAAGTTGAAGTACCAAAGAAAATGGAAGAGTATAGAACCTTTGTATACTCTTATGAAGGAATGACTGTTGATGAGGATGATGTCAATCAAATTGGAAATCAACAACAAGTATCAGTTTTAGCCGATTCACAACTAGTGAATGCCGAGTTGCATTCAGAAGCTAAGTTACAAAATGAAGAAAATGCACAATCTGATTTTGAAGATAGTACACACAATGAAGAACAACTTGACAACGAAGTGCATAGTGATCCTAAATCCGAAAGATCAAACATGGAAACAAGGACAGAGCCAAGGTTATCCAAATATGTAAAAAGACATCACCCTGCTGAATAGATAATTGGTGACAAAGGTCCAAGACTAATGACAAGGAATAGACTAAGACATGAATCATGTCTGATCAGCAAATCTGAACCCAAAACAGTATACGATGCATTACAAGATGATGACTGGTATAAAGCTATGGAAGAAGAAATTAATCAAATAAGGAAAAACAAAACCTGGAGTTTGGTTCCCAAACCAACTGACAAGAATGTGATTGGCACCAAATGGGTATTCAGAAACAAACTAGATGAGAATCGTGAGATAACTAGAAACAGAGCCAGACTGGTAATTAAGGGTTATGCTCAAGAAGAAGGAATAGACTATGGAGAAACATTCGCTCCTGTTGCTAGAATGGAAGGATTAAGAACTTTACTTGCATATGCTGCCTACAAAGATTTTAAAGTCTATCAGATGGATGTTAAATCTACCTTCTTAAATGGTATACTAGAAGAAGAAGTCTACATTGAAAAACCAGAAGGATTTGTTGATAAAAACAACAAGGATATGGTGTGTAAGTTACATAAAGCACTCTATGGTTTGAAACAAGCACCTAGAGCATGGTATGAGAGACTTCACAAGTATCTAGTGCAAATTGGATTTGAAAGAACTGATGATAACAACAACATGTACATCAAAGAAAAAGAAGGTAAAGCCATTATTGTATCTGAAATTTTTGTGGATGACATAGTGTTTGGAGGTAAGGAAGTACTTTGCAAAGGCTTTGCTGACAAAATGAAACATGAATTTGAGATGTCTATGTTTGGAGAAATCAAATTTTTTGTTGGATTGCAAGTACATCAACTCAAACATGGAATATTTGTTACACAATCAAAGTACATCAAAGAAATTCTTAAAACATTTGGATTGGAGGAATCCAAACCAGTCAGCACACCAGTGGCCACGATAAATAAGCTATCCAAAAATGATGAGCTAGCTAAAGTTAATCAAACAATGTACAGATCTGAGATTGGAAAACTACAATATGTTGTACATAGTAGACCAAACATAGCATTAGCAGTTGGAATAGTGGCTAGGTTTTCTGCTAATCCTAAAGAAAATCATCTCATAGCAGTAAAAAGAATAATGAGATATCTTAAAGGAACTGATGACTTTGGTCTATACTACAAAAATAATGGAAAATTTGAGCTCAATTCATATACAGATGTAGACTGGGGAGGAAACATTGATGACAGAAAAAGTACAAGTGGAGGTGCATTATTTCTAGGCAAAACGCTGGTTACCTGGACTAGCAAGAAACAAACATGTATATCCCAGTCCACTGCAGAGTTAGAATATGTGGCAGCTGCAGTCAATTGTACAAACATTGTATGGCTCACACATCTATTGAATGGAATGAAAGAAGAAGTAACAAAACCAGTGATATTGTATTGTGATAATACAAGTGCTATAAATATATCCAAAAATTCAGTGATGCATACAAAAACCAAGCATATCGCAATCAAGTATCATTATGTTAGAGAATTGGTAGAAGACAAACAAATGAAATTAGAATACATTCACACAAAGGAACAAACTACAGATATCTTCACCAAACCATTGCCCAAGGATGCCTATGAATATCTTAGAGGCAAGTTGAGGGTCATACCCCTAACCCAAGCAGTTTAAGACAACAAGAAAGCTACCTTGCATCAACAGGAATAAATCATTGAAATATTAACAGGTTGATGCAAAGGATGACAGTAGGTACAAAAAATCCAAATCAGTAAACGCATGGTGACAAAAGGAGAAAAACAGCAAGAAGCCAAAGCTTATATTTTGCATAATAAAGATGCTACATCTTTGGCATTTATGTCAAAGAGGGAGAAATATGCAAAAAACTGATCAATGCAAAGAAAGAGGGAGATATATATGAAAGAGGGAGATATATGAGATCAGTAGTGAAAATGCAGCAAGACAACGTATACAATTTTGGTGGTAACTGAATTGATTACTTGATCAGTTTGGTTTTCCATCAATGTCAAAGAGGGAGATTGTTGGAAATGATTGAAATGATCATAAGAAAAGTTGTTGGAATAATATATGGAACTAGTAAAGAATGTCCTCAATCATTGTTTTGTCATTGATGTCAAACTTGCTACTTGCAGGGATGACAATTGCTTTAGTGATCCAAATACTATCAATTAGTTGATTGTCAAGGTGGAGGCAATCAATAAGATGTAACTAGAACACCTAGAGAAAGGTTGAAGTTATGATGTTGTAATGAAGTACAAGGATCAGTTAAGCCATTGATAAAAGAGTGTATTTGATGACATATTACAAAGAATGGGCACACTGAAACATATCAAAGATTTAAAGTTTTAGCTAAGTCTTTTGTAAAGCTCAAACTAAGTTCATTAGAGAGAAGGAGCCGAGCAAGCTAGTAAGAGCCGAGAAAATTCCTAGTTAATGTCGAGTAGAACCAAGTGCCAAGCAAAACCAAGTGCTGAGCAAAACCAAGTACCGAGCAAAACCAAGTGCCGAGCAAAACCAAGTGCCAAGTAGAACCAAGTGCCGAGCAGAACCAAGTGACGAGAAAAACCAAGTGTCGAACAGGTATAGGTTCCAAGTAACACAAAGGTGCTGAGCACTAGTAATTCAATAATGCTGAGTTGTTGCATTATTTTGGAAATCGAAGATTCGCCAGATCTAAGCCGACAAGGTTGTTATCTAGAAATCTATGAATTAAAAGGAAGATAAGAATGATGAGCTGGTGGCACAAAACACCATGTAGAACATTTTTAAGAAACAACTGGAAAATTTTTTAGAAGAGAACAAGATATGGGGTAGATACATTGTATCCTACCTAATCCGTTTTAAAACCCTAAAATTAGAGAGGGAGAATTGAGCGGCAAAGGAAAATCAGACTTCTATATAAGAAGACATAAGTTAATGAAAAGAAGAAGAGGGGATAGTGAGAGAGAGAGAGAGTCATGGTCAAGCATAAAAGCATGAAGTGTTGAAAAATGTGCTAAGGAAAAGATAGCACAAGAACTCTGTTTGGATAGACGACCACAAGGATGATTGCATTGGGAAGATGAGTAAGAAGACTCAAGGAGACGAAGCTTGAGAGGAAGACAAGCAGTCAGAGCTGAAGTGATTGAAGCCAAGCATAAGGATTGAACTGAAAGTGTGATCTGAAATCTGAGAAGTATGTTGTAAGTCATATCAGATCAAAAGACCATTATCGTTACTTTCTAGCAATTGTAACAGTAAGTCTAAATCCTATGGACTTAGGTTGGTTTAACAGCCATTAGATAAATCCTTTAATAGGGTGACATTCCAAGTGAATGTTCTAAAGACCTTTAACTAGGCCCATTCCTAACAGTTTGGTGAAATCCTCTAACAAGGTTACATTTAACAGTGTGTTGTAAGCCTTTAACAGGGCATCACTTCAGAAGAGTGAGAATCAAGTAGCATGTTACTGGTGGTTTTTTCCAAATTGGGTTTCTACGTAAATCATTGTGTCATGTGTTGATCTTGAATGTTCTATCTTTGTATATTGATTTACTGTAACTTGTTTATATGATTGATTTAAGTTTAAATAGATGAAAAGGGTATGGATTCATTAAAAAGTAGTAAAAAGGTATTAATAGGCATTTGGACCTTGAATAACTGATTCATCCCCCCCCCCCCCTCCTCTCAGTTATTCTAAAGAATTCTTACACATTAATAATTGCAAACACTGAAAATAATCATTATGCATACATGAAATGTAAAGTCTAAGTGATTTTATCACAGATCAACTGAATTTGAAACAGTATCTGATAGTCTTAAAATAATGCTACTAACCATCTACATAAAACTAGCGCTAAAAGAGCTCGACAATGATAACAAAAATGTGACCTAGGGGCAGGCACTACATCCACCCCCCCCTAGAATTAGGCTTACTCCTGGAAGCCTGCAAGAATAACAAAACTAAGATACTCACTGAGTGGGTCCCATTGAACCCTTTCGCCCTATAGGGAAACATGATTTCACTGAGGATACTACAATACACTTAGAGCAATATGATTCTGATTTAATCGTAAACCGAAAACCACATTGATCCAACATTCATTCTTTTAACAACTACTAAAATAGATCCCTAATACATTCTAAACAAGAGCAACTTAATGCTTGCAAAGACAATCAAGGGCATACTACCTTACAACATAGATAAAAGATACATGTTTTGCAAGTATAATGAGTTTCAATTTTCCAGTTTTGCCCATGTTTAGGTTTAAGCAGAATTTTCAATTTTGAAAGAGATACACATGATAGTTCAAAGTTTTCATTTTTGTTCAATTAGTTGACAACTAGTGGCATTCCAATATACCTAGAGCTCCCAATGTTGAAACTTGGGCTCTGATACCAAATGTAATGCCCGGCCAAGGGATCCAAAGAATTAATCTAAAATTTCACTAAGTTTGCCAAACAATTTTCTTTTTTTAAACATGAAAGATAAACCATCCACATGATAGCGAAAGCAATAGCAACAATTCAAATGAAAGTAAACATAACATAACATAACAGATTACATTCTTTATGAATCCCTTAACGTTGAATCACATCTAATTATAACTATTCATCTAACATCACATCCTTATGAAATAATAATCATACATCCAACATTCTTAAACAATATACAAGTATCCTTTTTGTAATTACATTTTAGTTTAACTCAATCATTTATTGTACATGTTACAAGGTATGAAAACCTTAAAAGAATAAACATCCATGTAAATAAAGTACATCATCATCCAATATTAATCCATGATGCAATAACATAAATGAAACCACAAATCATACATCATCACATAAGATATAAACATCCATCATAAAAGATAACCATATATCACAAACATAAATAACTAAGTGCGCAGTTCTTCCTAACTGTTAATAGCATCATTAGACCATCGTGGGCCCTAGCCATCCCTCCATGCATAACATTCCAAATCACAGAAGAGATCATTGGTATTAATGTAGTAGGAATGTCGCACCTAACATATACTATATCATATGCAAAAAGTAATCCCACATGCAAGTAAAGCATAAGATAACATCATCCAACATATGCAAATCATCTATGTAAGAAACATACCAGTAAATACATCCATCATAGGGTATATCATCTATCATAATGCTCCAAGAACATAATGAAGATAAATACCAATCAAGAATGCTCCAGCCACGATGTCTCGAACAGATCTCAAATGATAAGAGTGGAAAAAACACTACCATCCAACCGCGTGAAACCTAAGTGGTCCACTCCCACCGTGCTAAGGAGATAATCTCAAGTCCCAAATAGGCTATTAAAAGTCACATAGCAAAGATACTCTCTAAATCTAAGAATCCTAAAAGTATACTAACTCAAAGGTTCCATCATACAAAAACTGTCATCTAATTCCTTGAGGCACACAACAATATATAGGAAACCTACTATGCAAGCGAGAAAATTTTATTGCATTTATCACGTACAAGTTACCTTGGTAGTTAGCTAAACTCCACGGGTCCATACTGATCTAATGCGGCCACTAGTATGCTCTCATACTGACGAGGCATACTACGGAATGCAAGGTCGCAACCATGCGTTCTCTCTACTCCCATCCTAGTCTGTAGAAGCACTCAAGGCATGGGTGAGAACATCAAAACAATTATCTTTTTAGGTTCATTTAATCCCCATTTAGTGTGTAAATGTTATCACTTATTAACCAAACTTACAATGAGTTACCCTGGCAGCCACTTAGGGCCCTGGCCTTCATTGCAAGCCACTTCCTGACACTACGAGTAGATAACCTACCCTAAGCTCATGGAATCATAAAATCACCCCAGTCCTATACAAGCGACTGGAAAGAAATACCAAAAGATAATCCATAAAAAGAATCATCAAATAACCGTGATAAAAGCATCAAATATCCATAATAAGAATCATCAAATCTCCATGATAAGAATCATCAAATCTCCATAAGCATCTGGAAAAGCATCCATAGAAAATGATGACCACAACAGTTCTTTATTGGCAACTGAAGGCATCACTGATAATCATAATAATCATTGGTTCTCAATAACCAAAATATATCTCAAAATAAATCACAATATCCATTGGTTCTCAACAAGCAACCAAGAATTTCTCAAAATCATACTGATCGAAGACTCCAAAATAGTTGAGTCAAAACATGTCACAACATGACATCATCAAGAAATAAATCAACATTTCAATCCCATCATGGCGACTAGAAAGCAATCTAAGGATAACTTATCGATGACTCAAAAATGATTAGCTCAAGTGTCTCATTCATAAGAATTTTAACTATAACAATTATTAAATACAAACATTTCATAGAGCATACGATTACATTACCATGGTTGGGTTTATAAAGATCGAGACCAAATAAGATCAACATGCCATCACATCTCATAACCCTCGAGCCTCTAGTAACAACCTAAGACTGGTCAACACTAGTCAACCTGTAATGCCCCGCCAAGGGATCCAAAGAATTTCACTAAGTTTGCCAAACAATTTTCTTTTAAACATGAAATATAAACCATTCAAAACTTATACATAGTAACGGAATCAATAGCAACAATACAAATGAAAGTAAACATAACATACATAACAGATTTAATTCTTTAAAGATCCCTTAACGTTGAACTACATCTAATCATAACTATTCATCTATCATCACATCCTTATGAAATAACAATGATAAATCCAACATTCTTAAACAACCTACAAGTGTCCTTTTTGTAACTACATTTTAGCTCAATCATCCATTGTACATGTTACAAGGTATGAAAAAGCTTAAAAGAATAAACATTCGTGTAAGTAAAGTACATCATCATCCAATATTAATCCATGATGCAATTAAAGTAAATGAAACCATAAAAAATACATGATACGTCATCATCATAAAGATATAGACATCCATCATGTAAGATAACCATACATCACAAACATAAATAACTAAGTGCATGGTTCCTCTCAACCATAAATAGCATCATTAGACCATCCCAGATCCTAGCCATCCCTCCGTGCGTAACATCCCAAAACATCGAAGAGATCATTGGCTATTAACATAGTAGGAATGTCACTCCTAAATCATCCTACTAACATGCAAAGTAAAGCATAAGATAACATCATCTAACATATGCAAATCATCAATATAAGAGCATACCAGTAAATACATTCATCATAAGGTATATTATCTATCATAATGATCCAAGAACATAATGAAGATAAATACCAACCAAGAATACTCCAGCCATGGTGTCTCCGACGGATCTCAAATGATAAGAGTGAAAAAACACTACCACCCGACCGCGTGATACCTAAGTGGTCCACTCCCACTGTGCTGAGGAGATAATTTCAATTCCCAAATAGGATATCAAATCACAAAGCATAAAAATACTCTCTAAATCCAAGAATTCTAAAAGTATACTAACTCAAAGGTTCCAAACACAAAATCGAAATCTAATCCCCAGAGGCACACAATGACATGTAGGAAACTTACTATGCAAGTGGAAAAGTGTCATCGCATTTATCGAGTACAAGTTACCCTGGCAGTTAGCTAAACTCAAAGGGTCCATACTGATCTCATGCGGCCACTAGTATCCTCTCATATTGATGAGGCATACTATGGAATGCAAGGTCGCAACCATGTGTTCTCTCTACTCCCATCCTAGTATGTACAAGCACTCACGGCATGGGTGAGAACATCAAAACAATTATCTTTTTAGGTTTGTTTAATCCCCATTTAGTGTGTAAATGTTATCACTTATTAACCAAACTTACAATGAGTTACCCTGGTAGCCACTTAGGGCCCCGGCCCCCATTGCAAGCCACTTCCCGACACTACAAGTAGATAACCTACCCTAAGCTCACGGAATCATAAATCACCACAGTCCTACACAAGCAACTGTAAAGAAAATCCAAAAGATAATCCAATGAAAAGAATCATCAAATATCTATGATAAAAGAATCAAATATCCACAATAAGAATCATCAAATCACCAAGATAAGAATCATCAAATCTCCATGAGCATCTGGAAAATCATCCATAGAAAATCATGACCACAACAGTTCTCTATTGGCAACTGAAGGCATCACTGATAATCATAAATATCCATTGGTTCTCAATAACCAAAATATATCTCACAATACATTACAATACCCATTGGTTCTCAACAAGCAACCAAGAATATCTCAAAATCATACTGATCGAAGACTCCAAAAATGGTTGAGTCAAGCATGTCACAACATGACATCATCAAGAATAAATCAACATTACAGTCCCATCATGGCGACTATAAAATAACCAAGGATAACTAATCGATGACCAAAAATGATTAGCTCAAGTGTCTCATATACAAATAACTCAGCTTCACTTAAGAAGATTGATGAACAATAACAATCAGTAAATACAAATATTTCATAGAGCATATGATCACATTACCATGGTTGGGCTTATAAAGATCGAGGCCAAATAAGATCAACATGCCATCACATCTCATAACCGCTGAGCCTCTGGTAACAACCTAAGACTGGTCAACACTAGTCAACCCAAAAATCCAAAACAAGAAGCATAGAGAATACATGATGCAAACACATGTTTTGGTTTACTAATATCACATACTTGAATTAAGTGTAGAGGTTTCCAGTTTTCATTTCAAGTATACTTCAAGTGTCTAAGTTTAATCATTTGACCTACAAGTCAACCCGTTTGTTCCCCAATAACATTATCCTTCCATTATTAAAATAATATTCTAAGAATAGCTTAAGGGTAAATATTTACTCATTAAACTAATCTTCATTTTCCATTTAATTAAATTTCTCTCTTTATTTAACTATGATCCATATTCTAATTGATAACTCTTCTTTAATGTTACTTCAACTTTCAACATAAATCAAGGATCATTATTTGTTAAAATATAAGGCCAATTATCAATCTTCGAATAAGAAGATTATAACTTTATTAAAATGATCAATTAAATCAATCAATTAACCTAGGTACACAATTCCATGACTTTTATCATTCTAAAGGTTTTCAATTCAATATTACTAAGTCTCACTATTAAAACATCTAAGGTCATTATTCAAGTCATCAGAATAAGACCTATCAACTTTGATATCAATATTTCCACAATCTCATTAAAATAATTATATCAATTAAATCTCTACTACATAATTATTAGTTAAATCTAATTAACTCTCATTAATTGATTTAAAATGTAATTGCATAACCATATCAGTTGACTAATAACTAACTAGAGTTTTGTAAGATAAAAGTCAACTATAATTCAATACTCAAATGATCATATTAATAGTTCAATAACAATACCTTGATAATATTTAAATACAAACTATATTGGGAATCTTAATAATAATTTTGTATGGCCACATTCATCATCTTTCAAAGAACACCAACATTCCCTTGACAAATTCGTATTATCATTAATCATTTCAAATAAGACACTATTGCACAGCTTAATTATTAATATCATCAATTATACCTCAAATCCAAAAACTAATATCTGTACAAAACTTTAATCGTTAAATAATCTTCACTAGATTAAATCTAATTGAATTTATTGATAACTATTTACACCATTATTTATTAATAGTTTGCTAGACCCAACAAACATTAATAAATGATAAATTATAAATAATCGATCTAGAGAAACTTAACATAATCTTTATTAGCTAACTCTTAATGAGTTATTTAATAATACATAATGTATTAATAATAACATAGCAATGTTATAATATAACAATGACTCTTTATCTTTTAAAATAATACTTAATTAAATCTCATATAATTCCCCATTTGCGACCCCAATCAACAACCCAAATTAGATTAAATATTATCCAAATTGGAATCTCTTAATTGAATTAATAATTATAATTATAATTAAAGGATAACTAACCATCTACCCAAAAGAACTACCTCATTGTATGTTAGATAAACCTTCTCAATGTATTCCAAGGGATAATGGTTAATTAAGTTTAAGGCTTGAATTTAACCACCATATCAATGAATCCACAATTCCCATTTTATCGCAATCAACATCCACTCAAACTCTATTGCATAGCTTAATTATTAGTTAAACTTAATTATTTCAAAAATAATTAAATTATCCTAATAATTCACGTAATTATACTAATACAAACAAACTATTATTAAATTTGTGTTCCACACAAAAATAATAACAAAGATTAACTTATATATATATATATATATATATAACATTATTATCATCACACTTTATATTAAAACCATATAATAACATATATAATAACATAGTTCATATAATGTAATATATTATCACAAACTTAACAAAATTCATTTCCAAACTCATAAACAAGTTATAATAACGCCGCCGGCCATTGATGTGTGCGGCCTACGGATCGTAGGTACACTGCGATCACGGAGGTACCCTGCGATCATGCAGGCCTGTAGTATGTCGGCGCAGGGATTAATGAGGGTGGGGGTGCGGTCGGGGTAAAACCCGCCCACCCCAACATTATATATATATAAACAGAGGTTTTTAAAATAAAGTTCAAGGCAATTCGTTTAACGTTTTTCGTTAAAACGTTTACATGCGAATCAAATTTCTATTATATAATTTTTTTACCGTTGCATTTTAACAATTGTATACATATATATATATATATATATATGTATGTATGTATGTATGTATGTATGTATGTATGTATGTATGTATGTATGTATGTATGTATGTACATACATACATACATACATACATACATACATACATACATACATATATATACAGATTATAAATCAGTATCACAGCGATGAAAATATATATATATATATATATTTATATAAAAGTATACAAATTTTATATATATCTTAGAAAGAGAACACAGATATATATATATATATATATATATATATATATATATATATGTATGTATGTATGTATGTATGTATAACTTTAAATAAGAAGAGCTTTCAAATTCTTTAAATTAGAAATTTTCTCTTTTTAAAATAATTGTCTTCTAAATTTAACCATAGATTTCCTTAATAGGTTGACTATAGATTCAGAAACCCTTTTCAAATTTATTTATCAATTTGATTCTAATTCGAACCCAAACTCGATTTTGGTCTAATTTCCTTGCTAGATTGAAACTAGAGTTTTCTAATATTTTCTTTACAACCATACATATCTAGATTCTAATATCAAATTGTGGATTCAATCATAGAGAAGATTCAGACACATATAATAGGCACAATGAAGATAGGAAGAGAAAGAGTGCAAAGGAAATATGAGAATATCACGAGTGCACCTGGGCACTGATGCTAACTTTTCATGCCTCAGAAGTCCATAGAAAATCCCTTCCTTCTCCAACATTCGCAATTTCACCAAGATCCAAGCCAACCGAAAACCTCCAAGTGACTAGAAGTGCTAGAAGAAGCATAATAGCAAGTAGAAAACAAATGAGTATGTAGAAGCATATGAGCATGTAGAAGCATATGAGCTTCTCAAATGCATGTAAGCTTTGAAGCTTCCATTTTTTCTTGAATCTTGTAGCTTCTATTAAGCTTGTCCAAACACACTAGGAGAGCCTCTATTTAAAGGCCTCTAAGATGCATCTAGAGTGTCTCTAGAAACAACTAAAAGATAAACATGACAACCAAGCATGAGTCTTCTCCAACCTTCTAGATGAGTCATAAGGTTGTAGATACCATGTGCTCAAATAAAATGCTAACTCCTAAGTGTAAACAACTAGTGCAATCTTAGAGTGCAAACTCCTGTGTTGTCTACATGACAACTCTCGAGAATTTGTCAACTCCTATGTGAGAAAATATTAAAATAATGCACATTAATTAATATAATATTTACTTTACTCTTTCCAATTTAATTAATTTATTTATTAAATGGCATGCACTAATTTTAATATTTCCACTTTTCAATCTTAATATATTTATATTTTAATCACATGAGATTTAGAATCTTTTAATAATTTTAATATATTTTCCACTTTTAAATTTTATTTTCAAAATTTAATTGCTAAAATATTTATTAGCTTTAATAATATAATTTATGCATTTATTTAAAAATGAACTCCAAATATATTATTATTAAAATAAATATTGTCACATTCCAAATTTAAACTTTCAACTTTTATTTTTTAATTTAATTATTTTATTTAATTAATTTTTCAATTAATTAAATAAAATAAATCTTAAAATATCATATTAATTTTCATTAAATTAAACCTTTAATTAAATCTTTTAATTAGGATTAATTAATAGAGAATACATCAAAGACTCACAAGGTAAAATACGGAAACTCATCATAGCCAAAATACACACAAAATCAGACCAAGGGTTAATATCACGAATAACGTCATCCAACGTATTCGGAGGGTAGTCAACTCAGATACTTGTCCTAATTTTCCAATTAGAACAAATGGCTTAAAGGGTTGGGATTTGGACTTGAGAATTTATCTCCCCTCTCTTATCATTGAGATAATGTGATAGGGTACGCTCATCCTGGCAATTTAGGAAAGTCGATACCCGGTACCTGCAATGTACATAAAAACCACGCATGTACAAGCACAATATATACTAAACTAAACAGGCAATGGCAGGAAGTGGTGTATCATGTAGATCCTGACTAGCAGGTGACTACGACTCCCTTCTTTAACCACATCAAACACGCCATACATAAGAGCAAACACACACACCATACACATGCAAGTATGGGGTAAGTATCCATAAGAAAACACATATGATAATAAATCATCTTACTAATAATCATTAATAACTGCAAACACTAAAAAATAATCATCGTACATACATGAAATGTAAAGTACCAAGTAATCTCATCACATATCAACTGAATCCATAGCACAATATCTGATAGTCTCAAAACAATGTTGCTAACCATCAACATAAAGCTAGTCCTAAAAGAGTTCAACAATAATAACAAAAATACGACCTAGGGGAAGGCACTACACAACCCAAAACCCAAAACAGATAGCATAGAGAATACACAATGCAAACACATGTTTTGGTTTACTAATATCACATGGATGAGTTAAGTGTAGAGGTTTCCAGTTTTCGTTTCAAGTATACTAAGAGTAATCATTTGACCTACAAGTCAACCCGTTTGTTCTCCGAAAGCATTATCCTTCCATTATTTAAAATAATATTCTAAGAATAGCTCAAGGATAAATATTTGCTCATTAAACTAATCATCATTGACCTTTAATTAAATTGTTCTCTTAATTTAACTAAGATCCATATTCTAATTGATTAACTCTTCTTTAATGTTACTTCTATTTAATCAGAGGATCATTATTCGTTAAATTATAAGAGAGCTAATTATCAATCTTTGAATAAGAAGATTATAACTTTATTAAAAATGATCAATTAAATCAATCAATTAACATAGGTTCACAATCCATGATCTATTAACATTCTAATAGTTCTCAATTAAATATTACTAAGTCCTGAGCCTTTTAAATTTAATCGTTATCATCGTTGACAACCATATAATATCTAAAGTCATAATTCAACTCATAAGGCTTACCAACTTTGATACTTAACAACTCCACTAAAGAATCGTTATTATCATATCAATTAAAAAACTTTATTACATAACATAATTATTAATTAAATCTAATTAACTCTAATTAATTTAATTAATAATTACATATCCATGGCAACGTTCCAACTAATATCAGTTGACTAATAACTAACTATAATTTTGTAAGTTAAAAGTCAACTATAATTCAAATCTCTAATATTAATAGTTCAATAATGGCTTGTTATTATTTAAAAGCAAGTTATAAGAAATCTATAATGACCATATTCGTGACTCTTAAATGAATACTAATATTTCCTTAACAAATTTGTATTAATGATAATCATTTCTAATAAAACTCTATCGCACAACTTAATTATTAATAACAATTCAATGAATAACAAATGATTAAACATCAACTATACTCAAAATCCAAAAAACTAATATCTTTTACAAAACTTCAATCATTCAATAATCTCCATTAGATTAACTCCAATCGAATTTATTAATAACTATTTAAACCATTATTTATTAATAGTTTTTTAGACCCAATAAATATTTAATAAATAATAAACTCCTCAAAACTATTATTAATCAAGCCAGAGAAACTTCCATAACTATATTTCAATGCATTCCAAATGATATAAAGTTAACTATCTCTCAATATTATTATCTACTTACGTCTCATATCTCCTGAGATTTTGTCTAAACCAATTATTGATCTATAACTTATTGCTATACTTCAATTATTAACTAATCTCAATTAGATTGAACTTAATTGAATTAATTAATAATTATATAAAATTATCTATACTATCTTTCATTAATAATCTTTTGAATTTAACAATTATTAATAAATAACCACTCACTAATAATTTCAATATTCAATTATAATGATCAATATTCAAACCCATCAATAATCGATTCAATCAAAAATCTATATCACACAGCTTAATTATTTCTTTTTAAAAAATAATCTCATTAACCTTAATTAAACTAATTCTAATTAATAATTTGATTAATTTAAAACTATATATTATTTATTTATAAATCTTTGAATACTAAAATTTCATTAATTATATTTATACATATATATACATATATATAATAATTATCATAAAACAATATTTATTAATATAAAATCGAATTACACAATCTATTTATTATTGCCAAAGAAAATGTAACATAAACTTCCCATCGTCATACCCTGCATGCTATCAAATTTTGGCACTCAAACTTGGCACAGGTACTGGGGACTATCCACCCCTGCGACCATTGTACAAACCTGCGACTATGGTTGTTGTTTGATTAATCATGCCGTAGCTTGTCTTGCCTATCGGCGGTCGTGGGTACATGGTACCTACGTCCTCAATCGCAAGCCGGGGGGGTACGAAAATTTGTCCCTTCCCAATTACTATATGTTATTACTTTTTTTTTAACAAACATTTTCAAAAATGTTTTATTTGTATACGATTTCAATTTTCTTTTATAAAGCATTTTTTTTTTCAAAAACGCTTATATCTTGCACGATACATAATTTTCTATTGCGACATATCATTCAACTTAATCTATATATATATATACACGTGTGTGTGTGTGTGTGTGTGTGTGTGTGTGTGTGTGTGTGTGTATAGATTTGCATAACTTGAAAAGAGGACATATACATAGTTAATTTTAAACAAACAAGATTTTTTTTCCTAAATCTATAAATTAAGAATTTTCCCCTCTAAAATAATTTTTCTCTAAATTTAGCCATTAATTTCTCTAATAGGTTTGACTATAGATTTAGAAACCCTTTTCAAATCTATTTATCAATTTGATTCTAATTCGAATCCAAACCCGATTTAGATCTAATTTTCTCCTTAATTGGATCTAAGATTTTCTATTGTTTTCCTCTCAACCAACTAAAATTAACATACATATCTAGATTCCAATTTCAAATTGTAGATTCAATTACGAAGAGTATTCAGACACATATAACAGGCACGATGAAGACAGGAAGAGAAATAGTGCAAAGAGAATATGTGAATATCATGAGTGCACCTGAAAACTGATGTTAATTTGCCATGCCTCAGAAGTCCATAGAAAATCCCTTCCTTCTCCATCATTTGCAATTCCTCCAAGACCCAAGCCAACCGAATCCTCCAAGTGACTAGAAGTGCTAGAAGAAGCATAGAAGCATGTAGAAACATATGAGCATGTAAGCTTGAAGCTTCCATTTAATCTTGTCCAAACACACTAGGAGAGCCTCTATTTAAAGGCCTCTAGGATGCATCTAGAATGTGTCTAGAAAGAACTAGAGGATAAGCATGACAACTAAGAATGAGTCTTCTCCAACCTTCTAGATGAGTCATAAGGTTGTAGACACCATGTGCTCAAATAAAATGCTAACTCCTAAGTGTAGACAACTTAGTGCATACTTAGAGTGCAAACTACTGTGTTGTCTACATGACAACTCTCGAGAATTTGCAAAATCCTAAATATTAAAATAATGCACATTAATTAATATAATATTTACTTTACTCTTTTCAATTTAATTTATTTATTATTAAATCTCATGCACTAACTTTAATAACTCCACTTGTTTTTATCTTAATATATTTATATTTAATCACATGAAATCTAGAATCTTTTAATAATTTTAATATATTTTTCACTTTTAAATTTTCATTTTCAAAACTTAATTACTAAAATATTTATTAACTTTAATAATAATATTATTTAGTCATTTATTTAAAAATGAACTCCAAATATATTATTATTAAAATAAATATTGTCACATTCCAAATTTAAACTTATAACTTTTATCTTCAAATTTAATTATTTTATTTTATTAATTTTCCAATTAATTAAATAAAATAAATATTAAAACATCATATTAATTTTTCATTAAATTAAACCATTAATTAAATCTTTTAATTAGGCTTAATTAATAGAAAATACATCAAGGACTCATAAAATAAAATACCAAAAACCCATCATAGCCAAAATCAATACAAAATCAAACCAAAGGTTAATATCACAAATTACGTCATCTGACGTATTCGGAGGGTACTCAACTCAGATACTTGTCCTAATTTCCAATTAGGACAAATGGCTTAAAGGGTTGGGATTTGGACTTGAGAATTTACCTCCTCTCTCTTATCATTGAGATAATGTGATAGGGTATGCTCATCCTGACAATTCAGGAAAGTCGATACCCGGTACCTGCAACTTGCATAAAAATCATGCATGTACAAGAACAATATATAATAAGCTAAACAGGCAATGGCAGGAAGTGGTGCATCGTGTAGATCCTGACTAGCAGGTGACTACGACTCCCTTCCTTAACCACATCAGACATGCCATACAAAAGAGGAAACACGTACACCATACACATGCAAGTATTGGGTAAGTAACCATAAGAAAACACATATGATAACAAATCATCTTACTAATCATCATTAATAACTGCAAACACTGAAAAATAATCATTGTGCATACATGAAATGTAAAGTCTAAGTGATCTCATCACATATCAACTGAATTTGAAACAGTATCTGATAGTCTCAAAATAATGCTACTAACTATCACATAAAACTAGCCCTAAAAGAGCTCGACAATGATAACAAAAATGCGACCTAAGGGCAAGCACTACACTATAAGTTTTGAATTTAACTTGTTGGGAAATCTAAAGCACCTAAAAAATGAAACCTTTTTAAAAAGCCATCTTTATCTTACAAAATAAGGAGCCAATCAATATTTTGTTGGTTGATGGAAAGCTTGTCATTGAACATTAAACCATTCTAGAAACCTAGGGTTTTGAAGCCTCACATCATAAGAAAAAAGCTCCTTTAATATGACATGTAATCTTCATGGAGAGAATGGTGATTGAAACCTAATTCCCCTTATAAGAAATTCATTTGGAATGATAATTAGAGATAACATATCATGCCAAATCAAGATAATTAATGCTTCATTTAGACATGTGAAAAATATGAATAATCTAAATGACATTAAGTGTGAAACACTGTACATACAAAGCCACAATCCTCTACCATCCCATAGGAGACGACAAAACTCATAAGCAATGTAATGAAGAACCTTGTAACTTTCTATTGAAGCCTAAATAAAATTACAATGATTTTTTTTTCCTAAATTATATAAGGAATCTTAAATGGAGATCAAGAAAAATAACAATCATGAAAAGAATCTGAAACACAACTAAAATTTTCTTGGGAAAGATAGGGCTTCCACCAAAACAAGTTGGAAATAACAACTTGCCAATAGAAAACCCAAGTCTAGAAATAAAATGTGATGTCCAAGATTATGAAACTTGCTAGAGCAACTTGCCAATAAGAAACCTACAAGTCTAGAAAGAAAAGGGATAGGCTAATCTCCATCTAAAATGCATTGCAGACAAAACAAAGTCAATTTTTAAATTTTTTTAATCTAAATTCACGAAAATGCAATGATTTTTTTCTTATTTTTTTGTTGTTTTCAACTACAAATTATGCAGATCATGAGATCAAATGTTGAAATTTTCAAAAAATCCATGATGTTTTCAATTTTTTGAAAATTGGTCAACTGTACAATTTGGATGGAAGATAGCCGCATCGGAAAGAAAATATGATATCCAAGATTATGAAACTTCTCTTTATGAATAATCCATTTATCAACAAAGGAATTGGTCTAAAAGCATTACATCAACCTTGGAATTCATGAAAATAAAAGCTTTGATCTTGGAATTCATGAAAATAAGTCTTCACGTAGCATTGAAACTTATGCCTGAATGATAGAACCAAAAAGTTTGCGGCATGAAGACGAAGCAACCATTTGTAAATTCAGTTGAGAAGTTAGATATGACTATACGTTTATCTAAACCTCCAACCCTTAAAATAAAGAGTCAAGCCGTGTATGATCAAATCCTTCAACCATGAATCCAAACAAATAGTTATATTTTTTTAATTTTAACGTGCAAGAACCTACAATATAGGCATACGACCATAATTAGTTGGGTTTTCAGAGCCTTTCTTTCCCGTAATTACATATATATCAAGCAAACAAAAGCAGCCGATGAAGCAAATTATAAATACCACTTCTACAGAAATCGAAGAGTTTTCAGAGTAACAGATTTCAATGCGACAGCTAAACAAGGGAACGAACTGTTACAGCTAAAGGAGTTCAGGGCGAAGAGCGGGAGCAGTTCTACCAAGTACGGTTCAGGAACGGTGACGCAGAACGGGAGTTAAGCTCGTTCGCACTAATGGGGGACTTGTTATGGCTAAGCTCATTTTCAGGAGTCGGCCCACTAGTGTTAGCATCATCATCTGAACAGAGAAATTTCACAAGACCACAACGCATAGCATGCCCAGTGATTAAATCCTGCGAAACATCATCACCCGAACGGAGACATCTGAGAAGCCCACAGCATTCTACTTGAGACCATACCTTTTCAACAATATCATCGAAAAGACGAGATACACCGCAAAGGCGGTGGAATCTAGCCCGTTTCACTACAAACTGTGCTGATTGATAGAAAAACGCGATATGACCCCAAAAAATAAGGGCAATGAGAGTTCCCAAAACAACCCAAGAGAAAGTCTTAACCTTACGCTGCAGCATCACGTACACCGCACACATAAACCCATAAGATGTGAAGCCAAAGCTGAAGCAAACAACCAAACTGTTGATGGTCATGAACAGCATCTTGTCCCCTGTGGTGAGCTCACAGCTCATCTCCCACATGATACAAACAAAGAGGGATAGAAAGAAGGATACGCAGTCGAAAATGAGGAAGAGCTTAAAAGAAGTGAGGGATATAAGATTAGGGCTCCCTAGGTCTTTCGCATCCTTGTCCGATTCGAAGCCTCCAGGGACAGTGAAAGCAGCGGCACATGTCATGGCTGCCAACAGTCCCGCCACAACTAATTCTGCATCGCGCCTTGCCTTGTACGCTTCTCTCACCCCTTCCCTCGCTCTCACCCGCTTTTCATTAGTCACCTGTGGTGAACAGTCCATGAATGCATTGGGACTCGCTCCACAATCTGCCAGCTTCCTTATAATCCTAAAAGATTCATGGTATTCGGTCACTCCTCTTGCAATTTCATACGGTGTCTTGTCCTCACTATTTCGGGCAAACTTGTCCACCCCACGTACCTTCAGCAACAAGTTCACCATCTACACCAAAAACAAAGGGAAAAAACAAGAGGGACAATTAGTTCCTTCTCAAACCCTTATCTATCATATAACCTGAAGGAGAATAGAGCTGTGGACATCAAACCCTAGAATAATATAGAGTTGTGAGAATCAAACCCTAGAAGAATCTTACGTGGTCAAATCTGTTCCTTGCTGCAATGTGCAAAGGCGTGTCTCCAATCACAACAATTGGGTGGTCTTTCTGGTTGTTTCTAGCACAGTTACCTTCATCATCAGGTAACAGGTAAGGGTTATTGATAAGTGCTGACAACTTTCCATGATTCCTCTCCATTAAATATTGAACAAGTTTTACTTGGTTGAGCTCCACAACGTAATGCAGGGCGTTTGAAGTGCAAGTTATTAAAAACTCTACAGCTTCTTTGAATCCCAAACTCGCTGCCAATTTAAGTGGAGTTTCTCTTTCTTTATTTATAAAGTCACACAAATTGACATCCAAGCCTACCAACTGTTTGACCAGATCCACGTGGACGTTTTTCCTCACAGCTAAATGCAGAGCTGTGTCGCCTTTGTTGTCCTTCGTTGTTATTGTTTTGATTAAATCTGCATGAATCACACAGTTAAACAAAACAAACCAGCAAAACATAGCCTTTTAAATTTTAGAAAGAAAGAAAGAAGAGAATGACCTTGGACTGGTAGCTTTGCTGCTAGCTCTCGTAACAGATCTGCACTTTATAAATCAACTGTGTTAAAAGTGAGAAACAATTGAAGAATAGATTCTAATAAAATAAAACAAAAGAATGTATGACGAGAATGAATGAACCTGGGTCTCCTGCTATTACTGCCACATGAAAACATGTTCTTCCCTCCCATATCGTTAATAAGCTTGAAGGATCGACATGTTTTAGAAGCTCTTTGGCAATGATTATATCGGCATTTCGACAAGCCACAAAGAATCCCGTTACATTATCTGTGTTCGCCATGCTCTGACTGCAGCTTGAGCCCGTGAACAGTTTTTATTCTGCACTGCCAATGCTAACTAATAAAAAGCTACTGAAAATGTGAAAAACAAAACAGTTCCCAACATTTTACTGACCATGACGTGTACTTCTACCAGAGTTGTCAATTTCCAAGACATCAAATCAATGAACTAATTTAAGGATATACCAAGATTTTTCTGCTCCCGGTTGACAACATTGTTCTGTGATAAGATTGGCCTCATATCGTTTCATAATAATTGGTTTTAGGTGAGATTTGACCAGACAGTCCCATACATCTCGGAAAGAGGGTAAACGTGGATGTCGTTTCATAGTATTTTATTCAGTTGATGAGATGTCGCCCTCAATAAAGTATGTCTCGACTTACATTTATATATTTTCGGAGAGGATAAGCATTGACTTTCGACTTAGCCTACATTTATATATTCTTGGAGAGGATAAGCATTGACTTTCGACTTAGCCTACTTTTATATATTCTCGGAGAGCATAAGCATTGACTTTTGTTGTTTTATGGTACAATTGATTTCTAAGGTGGTGTTTAATTCTGAATTTATAAAATAATAAATTTTAATGCTATTTTCTTATTAATAAAGTATGTCTTGATATTATATACAATTTAATTATTTAAAAGTTTTTAAAATTTTGATAAAAGAAAACTGTATAAAATAGTTTAATATATGAATGGTTCATAATTTTATATTTTTATTTCATAGATGATTCTAATTAGGCAATTGGTGTGTAATGGGTAGATTGAAAATATATTGAAGATCAAATTTTTTAAAAACATATAAAGAGGAGGATGATTGTTAGAAAAAACTGCCATTAGACTTTGCAAAGATTATATATTGAAGACTACTCTCTCTCTCCCCACTGTTTAATCATTATACTTGTAAACCCTTGTAGAAAACCTAACAATATATTCACAATAACATGCATGGATCTATTTTCTGTAAGGTAATTCATTAATCTGACACCCAAAGATATTTTATTCATGGTTTTCAATAGTAGATTGTTATTATTCTTATTTCAATTAGTTCAAAGCATTACTCAAATTTTTATTATTCTTGGTTTAGTTAGTTTAGAGTATACACGTAGATTAGCATTTTTAGGCTAATGAATATTTGACTTTTTAAGATTATTGAGCTTTAGGGGTTTCAAATGTTTGAATGAAATTAGAGAGTGTTAAGCAATCATTTTGCACAATGACAGCGACATAAATTCATGAGAAACTCTCTCTTGAAAAGTTGATCAAATAACCAACTCCAAGGCTCCAAAAGGTTGTTTTTAAACCACTTGGTTAACTTAAGTGAAGACTAATATTTATGCTCACAAGGAGGCCTTTGCCAGTATATGTGTAAATCTATAAAACCTGGAAAACGTGATTGCAACCCACTATTTTTTTTTTATTTTTCTGATTTTTGAATGAATGCACTCTTTAATAATACAACTATATGATTTCCTAATTTAACCTTTGATTTTGAGAAGTAGATTGTAGAGATAAGGTAACAAAAAATGTCAAACAATTGCTAAAAGTAAATTTCTAAAAGGACATAAGGATAATGGCAATGCTTTTGTGAATTAATTTTTCAAAGGGATGGTGGGAAACTAACAAAATCAAGAGGAGCACATCCAGAACTTCATCGAGGCAATCGTCAATGTAATCATAATAGAATCGTATGTTTTTCACAACTTAGCAAATAGTGTAGCCACGAAAAGTGTGCACACACAAGACAAATCATGATGCAAGTATCGTAGAAAATATCCCTTATCCAATTCGCCACTATAGAGGTATTATGTGGCTATACATGACAAACTCTAGAAAAAAAAATGATCGCACAAGCATTAAAACACAACAAAACTATTGACTTTATCGCTAGTTGCAAAAATTAATTCACAAAAGAAACTCACATTCTAGCAAGAAATACAACACATGGAATGAGAGCACTAATAACATATCTTTATTACATCAAAATACTTGCCTCGAATAAATGTTACATCATTGTATTTATAAGGAACCCTCTCCATCATGTGATTTTTTGAGCTAGGGTTTTTCCATACAAAAAGTATGCTAAAACTATTAAAATTAAGCTATTTATGTACATATCGATAATCTATCTAGGTGCTAGCTATGCATGTACTTTTTTTTTCCTTTTTTTTTATTATATGATGTGTGCACCTTTACATGACATAAATATGTTAATAGAAGAAGAAGATAAGAGGAAAAACATCTTCGACAATAACCTAGAGCTGCAGGGTCTTATAAATAATATGTTCTCGTTATTTTGCATGCGTACCCATCAATTAGTAATATGGTCTCGTCACTCTCCATGAGTACCTATAGAAGACTTTTACCACCGCCTAACTATGATAGTTACAAATTGTAGTGTGCCAAAAGTGTGCAGGCACCTTATGACAAAGAAGTGATATATGAGATGGGTGTTCTGCACACATCATCCCCATATTTTGAATTTTGATCTTCCATTTAAGGAAGAAGTGCAAGTAGTTGAAATTGAAACTACCTATCAAACAAACCATTTATGAGACAAGGCCCAAGGCACTTAACTGCTAATGAACTCAAAACATATGAAATTAAAGCATGACAATACTAAATTTAGCAACTGGTATTCAATTAGCATTGTAACTTCAATTTTTAAAAAATCATTGCACTTATGGAGTTGCGGATGTGCGGAGCTATGAAGGTGAAAATTGGGCACTTCACTATTTATCTTCAAAATTCCAAAATTGTGAAGTTGCTTGTGTATAGAGTTGAAAACTATGAACTTCACTTAGAAATTTCATAAATTTTAAAAATAAGGAGTTGCACACATGTTGAGATGCGTACATGTGGACCACTAAAAATGTCAAAATTGCCTTAAAAAAATCAAAGTTCTTAGATTTCAAAATGGTTTATGGGTTTTGCTCAATCTAAACTTTGAAGGTGTCTGTTGAATATGCACACATAATAGAATTGTCAACAATTTATTTTATTGAAAACAATAAATTAATCTAAACAAATTAACATGGTTATTATGTAAATCATGAAATTACGTTAAGTCTAATTGATTGCAAGGATCAATGTCATGTTCTAGGAAATAAAATAGAAGATGCTAACAACACTTTATGCAAAATAAGTTAGAAAATTATGAAAACTATATAATATTTTAGGTCTATTTTGAAAAAGTGTAACTTCTTCCCCCTAGCTCAAAATTATGAACCATTTACTTCGTTGGAAATATATCCCAAATTTGAAGGCAAAAAATGAAAAGACAACTCAAGAGTCTTGTTGACCAATATTCGCTCCAAAATGCTCCATAGATCTTTAAAAATGCAAATTACTATGACATAGGGAAAAGATAAGAAAAACAAATAAAACTATAACAAAAGTCCCAAAACACTTAGAGATGACTAATAAGGCTAACTTGAAACTGACAAAAAGGGCCATCCCAAAGTTGTCCACCTCCATAGGTGCAAATCTACACTTACATGCCAAAATACACAGGAAAACCCAAAATATCACACCTACAGACCTCTAAAGGAATGGAGCTATGAGAAATGTGATGGTGAACTTAACAAAAAATAAAGCGCATGCAGACTTGCATAAGTGTCACACCTGTGCACCTCTGTAAGTGCACAACTATTCAAGCTATTGACACATTGCATATTGACCTTCATATGCACAAGATAGACTATGTGGTCCTGCACACATATGCAACTCTACATCTGCATATGCGTGCAAATATGTACTTAGACAAAATAACAAAAGGAAAGAATTGCACTTGCGCACTTGCAGAGGTGTGCAAGTGCAAAAAAATATGGAGGAAAAAATAAAATGACCAAAAATACTGACTTGAAACTCTTCTTGACCAAACCTCAAGTTGCACACTTTGTGCACGTAAAGACCTAGGTATGTGAACAACTATGGAAGAGAAAAACTAAAACTCAACTAACTCCCTAGTGCATACATGGACTTTGCATACTTGCACATCTCGCTAAGGTTCAAACCTATGTAGTTTTTTAGTTTCACAAGTGCACAAAGGGACTTACCAAAATGAAAGAAAAAAATGAGAAAATGTGCACTTGTGGAGGTGCACAAGTGCATAACTTTACGAGTGCAAAAAATACTTAGAGAAAACTGAGAAATCAAGACAAAATGAAACCAATCACTTTGACCTAAAAATCTACCCGACATGACCTAGAAATTATCAACTGTTGAGGTCCCTCAGAAACAAAAAATGTAGTCCCCATCATTTACGAAATAAAAAATGGGGTGTGTGTTGTGGAACGACAACGAATAGCCTTAACAAAAGGAATATAAATGACATGCATTTCTTTATTAACAAGCAACATCAGACTCAATCAAACACTAAACTTTAAGACTGATCCCGTGAGAGGCGATAAAGCATCCCCAATTAAAAAATTCATGTCTTCAGCTTTCACGTTTGATGTGTGCACGTGTTTTAATTCCTTTCGATACTTAGGCATAAGCAACCACAAGTGAGAAATAATTGAGTCCAATTCTCACCGACCATCAAGAGCTTCAAAAATCTCCAAGAAACCAATTTCTGTCACTCTTGACTAGATGGGAGGATCCATTTAGAGGGCTCTTTAATGAGTCAACTTCCAGCTTTTTATTTCATGCAATTTTATAACTTCAAAGAGCTTACATACTTTTGAATTCATTACTCTTTAAACTCTTTGTATTGGAAGGGTAATGATTAGACTATGCTACTTTGCATAATATTTTCTTCTTCTTCGTCTTCTTCTTCGTCTTCTTGTTTTTCTTTTAAAATGTCCGGACAATACTTAGACTATAGGAGAAAAGACCTAGTAGTTGCCTAGGCTAACTTTGTACATCTGCATTTCCTAATTCATATGTAAAAATTTGCTGATTTTTTTGGTGAAACTCTATAGCTGCCTGAAGAGCTTAAAGCTAACATTTTGGCTTTCCCATATTTACGGAGCTCTTTGTAGAACTAGTAGACTACGAAGTGGTCTAAAAGTGTAGTTTTAAAACATTCACCCAATACTCGGCACTTAGATCCCCCAATAACCATTATAGTACTTTTTGGATAAGTAGACTAATCAGCAATCAAAAAATAAAAATGAACTACTATTAGTGTTGATGGTGATTTGTGATGGCATGTTTGTTTGCAAATAATAGAAAAAAGGGGCAGAAAAAACATGGGACTTTTAAATAGGCCTACGGATTTGATAGAAAATGACAACTGGGGGCTACAACTATTGCATGGACCACGTTTTACACAAGAAAAATGGTTTCAGACATTTGACTCCTGTGTGAACATGGTATTTTGTGGTTTACTTTCCAGTTCTTCAGCTGGCGTTTACAGGGCATAATAAATGCTGTCGCTTTTAATGTTGGTAATGAAAGCACCTCTCAGAACGAAGACAGCAAAGATAGAGTTTATGACAGACAGCTATATTTTCTTGCGAGTAAGAAACGGACTTCAGCGACACATTGAGGAAAGGTTTTCCTTGACATGGAGAATAAATCTGGCGAAATGAGTTTCTTTGTGGCTTGTCAAAATGGCGATACAAAAACTGCGAAAGATTTGCTCAAACTTGCGGATCAACCGAGCTTGTTATTGACGTGCGGGCAGGGAAGAACATGTTTCCATTGGGCAATAGCAACAGGAGACCCAGGTTTTTTCTCTGCATTCATTTTTTGTTTTTCTGATTAGAAGCTATAATATTTCTAAACTTGCTGGTTTGGCTCAACTGGTCGATTTATGAAGTGCAGATTTGTTACGAGAGCTTGCAGCAAAGATTCATGAAGTCCAAGGTCATTTTTTTCACAGAAACTTCTTCTAGATTAAAAGTCTATCTTTTACTTCTTTCCCTCGTTTAACTATGTGACTCATGCAGGTTTAAGCGAAACAGTAAGAAAGCCGGACAAAAGAGGCGAGACGGCTTTGCATTTAGCTGTGAGGAAAAACGGCGTGGGTCTGGTGAAACAGTTGGTCGACTTGGATGCTAGCTTGTGTGATTCTACAAATCGAGAACGAGAAACTCCATTAAAATTGGCAGTAAGTTTGGGATTCAAAGAAGCTGTGGAGTTATTAATAACCCACACACAGAACGCCCTCCATTTTGTTGTGAAGTTCAACCAAGTCAAAATTGTTCAGTTTTTAATTGAGAAAAAGGTAGACTTGTCCAACCTCATCAATCAGCGTTACCTGCCAAATCAAGGTAGAGATGGAGGTCACACAATTAAGGCATCTGATGATGGAGAAGGCAATCCCTTGCAAAGTGCAGCAACCGCAAAGTCGGAAGGAACCACAAAGTCGACTGATGATGATAAAAGCAATCGAGTTATAGATACCCAGAATGACAAGCCAATTATTCAAGCGGGAGACACACCTTTACACATTGCAGCAAGGAACAAATTTGAGCACGTAAGATAATTTTTATTGGCTTCATCTCACTATTCTCTCTGTGTTTTGGAATTCTATTGAAACTTCCCTTGAAATTACTTCAGCAACTAATTGATCCCCGTCTTTCTTTCCTTTTGCATTTTTGGTGGTGTAGATGGTGAGTTTGTTGCTGACGGTAGATAAGGTGGACAAGCTTGCGCTAAACAGTGAGGACAAGACACCATTTGAAATTGCAAGAGAGGTTGTGGAGTATCAGGAATCTTTCAGAATGATAAGAAGGCTTGCAGATTTTAGAGGGAAGCCCAAGCCATTTATGTACTGTGCGCCAAAGGTAAGCCATGTAAAGTACATAAGCGCGAGGTCAATGGTAAACAAAGCCTACGATGACAGGCGCAATGCAGAACTAGTTGTGGCAACGCTGTTGGCGGCCATGACATGTGCGGCTGCTTTCACCGTCCCTGGCGGTTTCGATTCGGACACTGAAGTAAAAGAGGAACGAGGGAGCCCTATTCTGATATCCTACATTTCATTTAAGCTCTTCCTTATTTTTGACTGCACAGCCTTCTTTCTCTCCCTCTTTGTTTGTATAATGTGGGAGATGAGCTCAGAGCTCACCACAGGGGACAAGATGTTGTTCATGACTGTCAACAGTGTAGTGGTTTGTTGGAGCTTTGGCTTCACCGCTTACGGTTTTATTTGTGCCGTGTACGCGATGCTGGCGCTTGAAGTTGATACCCTCTCTTGGGTGGTTTTGGGAAGTCTCGTTTTCATTACTGTGTGTGGCATTCTCGCATTTATCCGTCAGTCGGTACATTTTGTAGTGACGAGGGCGAGATTCCACCGCCTGTGCGGTGTGTCTTGTTTCTTCGATGATATTGTTGAAAGGGTGTGGTACCTTTTAGAACGCTGTGGGCTTCTGGAGAAATTCCGTTCAGGCGATGAAGCTTCCCGTGATTATATTGCTGGCCATGCCAAGATCTGCGGGCTGGGTTGTGAAGATGGCTCCTCGTCTTGTTTACCGGTTTAGCGAACTTCCTTGTTCACACTTTTTTAATCTCCCTTTTTGGTGGCTTGTAGCTTTCAGCTTTAGTTAACTTCTATCCTCAGCTCGCACCCACTTAATGAAGCTAATGAATGGTCTTTGACAGTTAGGAACGTATATTTCTTAGAACATGTAAACAACGTGTTTATGTAATTTTTGAATTTATTCTTTATTTGTACGTCTTTGCACTCTTGATGGTTAATGGTGATGATTAATGATTAAGTATTATGTAGAATGTTTGGAAATAATTATTATTATAATATTTGTGTTATCAGGTGTTGACATATTGTTAGCATTCTTAGATATAGTTGTTGAAGGTTAAAAGACATATGGAAGATAGAGAATATTGTACAATTATATTTTTGGAATGATTGATTTTAAGATCCCAACAAAAATAAAAAATTCTTTTAAAAGAGAGTATGAAAGTTAATGAACTTGATAGAAGATTGAGATATGAGATATGGGGTAGTATGAAAAATTCTATTGTGGAAAACATTAAATGCTTAGTGCAAATATTAAATGTTGATACAATGAAAAGTAATATAAGTAAGCATGGTCCCATTATAATTAATAGAATGTCGCCTAGGAGCTAAGTTAACATGTGAATATGCTCCCTTACTAGGCAATTACAAGGTACAATCTACTTTGACTGTTTACTAGCAACACTCGTGCTAATATCCCCTTCTTAAGTGCAACATGGGGAGATAGAATCCTTATGCAAAAATGTAAGATGTAAAGGTTGATCTAAACTACAAGGCCATGTCGATTTCCCATATACAAATGATCTCTCACAAATGCAAAAGAAAAGAGAGGAGAAAATCAGTTGGAAAACAACCCCACCCAAAAAGAGAATCCAAATGTAGTACATATTTAATAGTGATTGAATAAATGATGTATGGATGTCTCATGAATGCCTCCATAAACTTCGTTCATTGTGGAGATAGAATTGTTGTCCGCTACATAATAGGGGCATAAAGAGACTATGTGGACCATCATAATGAATAATCTCTTGTGGAAAATGTGTCTAAAGAAAAAGTATGAAAGGATTCTTACAAATAACTTGTTTCTACTTAGGAAAAGGTAAGACAAGGCACAACTACATGATTACTTCTCATTTGAGACATGAATTGAGGGCCCGTTTGGCTACGGGAATAGGAATAGGGGAATAGGAAAAACTATTCTGGAATAGAAAATGGGGCTACGTATTCCTTTCTCTATTTGGTTCAGCCAAAATTTGATAGGAAATTTGCGGACCCCAAAATTTATGTTTTCTAATATATATAAAAGGGACTAATAATTAATATTGATTAGACATGTTGTGGGAGGTAGAAGATAAAATAATTGAAAAAAATAATAATATTATCAACTTGTCACAAATGTGAAAAAGATAAAGTTGTAATTAATGCATTCATTAATGCATGATGAAGTGGTTAGAAAATATTTGTATTTTTGTTGAAGAAAATTAATTTTCTCCCCCACCAAAAATAGTATGGATCAATAGAATGAATGAAAAATTAGAAAAAGATATAAACATTTGAATTTTTATATAATTTTTTTAATTCTTTGATTTGATTTGATTTCAGTGTTAATGTCATATTAGCACTGACATGAATGCCTATTCCTGCCCATGACAGGGACTAATAAAAATGAGAGACAACCAAAATCCACCTGTTCTTTTTGGGTTTTAGTTTGTGCAGCACCATTCAAGTTGTTTCATGGTAAAATTAGACTTACCATTTCATGTCTGGTAAAATGATAATTTTTCACTCTCACTAAAATCTGTACGATCGAGAATAGACCCACCCGAGGTGGGGCCTCAAATTACCCTAGTTAGACAGCGCTTTTCAACAAGAGAAAGATGATGATATCGTATGGCGTCATCTGTATGATGTTCAGATTAGGTGCCATGTGAAAAATCAAACTATTGCAGTCACTGATTATTAATCTCCTATCACAAATGATTATTAAACTGCTGAAAACAAATTCTCAGCTAATATCGAAAAATAACACAACTGCAACTTCACTTAAAATATGGAAAGAAATGCGCAACAGAATCAACACAATATTTTTGGACAAATTGTCCCTGGAAAAACCCCTAAGGGAAAACCAGTTCTACAGATGAGAAATTATATTAAACTTCAGCAAATCAAGAGATACAAAATTCCTTGCCTCACACTGGCAGAACTCAGACAACCTCCTAATTTCTCCCGCTGATATTTCTCACTGCTATCCCTGCGCTAACACTGCGCCCTTGCTAACACTGCAAGACTATTTGCTAACACTGCAAACTGCTTCTCCAAAATGCTTCTTCACTGTGCCCTTGCTAACACTGCAAGACTGTTTGCTAACACTACAAACTGCTTCGCCAAAGCTTCTCCCTTTACCTTCTTCACATCCAAATGACCCAATGACCCCTTTCTATACTACTCCTGTTGGTAAACCAACAACCGAGATTAAATCTAACCAACGGCTGAGATTAAGACAACTCGACAGCCAATAATAGAATTGGTTGCAAAGTGTCCAAAAGGAATCACTAAAATTAGTAAATAATAACCATTTACTAATTTTTGGCAAGTGGACAAACAGTTGTCCAAACCACCCATAAATACAACTGCTATTCATAGATAAGGACGAACAGCTGTCCAAGCTACCCATAAATAGTGCTGCTATTTTCGGGTCAGAAATAACAGCTATCCAACTAACAATAATTAACACTCCCTCTTAGCGAGGAAGCTATTCTGCATGACACTCATCTTATCTCTGAAGAAGATAAATTTGGCCTTTCCCAAAGCCTTCGTCAGAATGTCTGCTACCTGCTCATCTGTAGATATGTATTGTAGTCGAACAACTCCCCTTTGTACACAATCTCTGATGAAGTGATATATAATATCTATATGTTTAGACCTATCATGAAACACTGGATTTTCAGACAACTTGATGCAACTCTGATTGTCACAATGTATCATAGTAGTCTCAACCTTCTGACCAAACAAGGCTACTAAAAACTTTCGAAGCCATATAGCTTCACATGTCGCCATGCTAGCTGCTATGTATTCTGCTTTTGCTGAACTTAGAGCCACAAACTTCTGCTTCCTGCTGAACCAAGATACAACTCCTGATCCCAAGCTGAAACAACACCTTGAAGTGCTCCTTTTGTCTGTTATACTTCCTGCCCAATCTACGTCAGTATAGCCTATCAAACTCATACCTTCAACTCGAACATATCTGATCCCATACTCGACTGTACCACATAAGTAACGTAGCACATGCTTAGCCGCTATCCAATGCATTCTCTTTGGTTCAACCATGAACTGACTAAGAGAGTTTACTGCAAATGCTATATCTGGTCTAGTGTTGACCAAATACATAAGCGAACCAATCAACTATCTATATAAAGTGGGATCTACATCTTTCTCCTTAGATGTATCTACCTTCCTCCAATTCGTGATCATGGGTGTAGACATGGCTTTGCAATCCTCCATCCCGAATTTCTTCAAGATTTCAATGCAATATTTTCCTTGACCAAGGAAAATCTCCCCATCTGTCTGCCACACTTCCATGCATAGAAAGTAGTGCATAAGTCCTAAATCCTTCATCTCGAACTCTTCTGCAAGGTTCCTCTTGCAATCCACTATGAGCCCTAGTGAACCTGTAAGAAATAGGTCGTCCACATAAAGAACAAGAATGAGAATCTCACCCCTAACCATCAAGTAGTAGAGGTTAGCATCTGCTTCACTCTTCACAAAGCCCATTTTTTGCAAGTATGTATCAATGCGCTCATACCACGCTCTAGGAACCTGCTTGAGTCTGTACAATGCTTTCTTCAATCTGCACACGTGGGTCTCTTTGCTGTGTGCTACAAAGCCTTCTAGTTGTTCTATGTATACCTCCTCCTTTAACTCACCATTGAGGAATGCTGTCTTGACATCCATTTGATGGATCTGCCATCCCATTTGTGCTGCAAGTGAGATTATAGCTCGTATAGAAGTATACCTGGCAACTGGAGCAAATGTCTCCTCATAGTCTATTCCCTCCTTCTGAGAGAACCCCTTTGCCACAAACCTAGCCTTGTATTTCTCGATGCTACCATCTGCACCGTGCTTTATCTTATAGATCCAGCATGATCCAACTACAGCTCTATCTGTTGGTCTAGGTACTACCTCCCAGACATCATTCTGCATTATTGAAGAATATTCCTCAACCATAGCATCTCGCCATACCTGATGTTCTGCAGCTTCCTGATAGCTAGAAGGCTCACTATCTACCAACTAACTAACTAATGCCACATAGTCATTGAACTTGGCTGGTTGTCTTCGTTGTCTAGTACTCTTCCTAGGAGCTCCCAAAAACTCCTGAGTATCCCTTTGTGTATCTGGAACCACATGGTTCCTGCTGCCAACTGTAGAGGATGAAATGTCAACCTCTAAGTCTTCCAGATGCATTTCCTGTTGCACCTGTTGCTCCATACTCTGTGAATCTTCACTAACTGAGTCTACACTCGTAGTGGAAACTGTACTTGAGCTTTGATGCCCTTGACTTGGTCTTGGAGCTTCTATTGGCTGCTCACTCTGATCATCTGCTGGCAAATCTCTGGATCTCTTGAATGCCTTGTCCTCCATGAACTTGACATCCCATCTGACAATAACTCTTTTAGTCCCTGGAATGAAAATCCTGTATGCCTTTGAGGTCTCACTGTACCCAACAAAGTACCCCCTCTCTGCAATCTAATCTAACTTTGTATGTGTATCTCCAGGAATATGACAATATGCCAAACTCCTGAATATCCTGAAGTGACTAACATCTGGCTTCTTCCCTGTGAAGGCCTCCTCTGGTGTCATCTTCCATAGCACCTTGTGTGGAACTCTATTCTGAATGTAGACTATTGTATTACACGCCTCTGCCCATAAGTAACGGGGCATGTCCTGGTCATGTAGCATAGCTCTTGCTGCCTCCGATATAGAACGGTTCTTCCTCTCAGCAACTCCATTCTGCTGTGGATTGTAAGGAACAGTCCATTCTCTCTTGATTCCTTCTCTGGTGTAGAACTCCTGGAAGACATTTCCTTTGTACTCGCCTCCATTGTCTGACCGAAGAACCTTTATCTTCTTTCCTGTCGAGTTCTCCACAAGAGCCTTGAACTCTTGGAATCGACTGAAAACCTCATCTTTAGTCTTCAAGAAGTATATCCAGGTCTTTCTAGAGAAGTCATCAATAAAAGTAACATAGTACTCATATCCTCTGAGAGATTTTGTTGACATTAGTCCACAAACATCTGAATGTACTAGATCAAGAACACCCTTAGATCTGGTGTCACTCCTTGGAAAAGATGCTTTCGCAAACTTCCCCAACACACATCCCTTACATACATCGTCATGCTCTGTGCTCACCTTCGAAATACCTATCACTGTCTCACAAAGCAATCTAAGTGCTCCATGATGAATATGGCCCATCCTCCTATGCCATAGCTCTCTAAGATCTCTAGGATTACTGTTGCTCATAAGTGCCTTAGGAGTATCAAACTGCAATCTATAAAGGCGACCACTCCTAACTCCAATAGTTATGGGTGATTTCCAATCCTTGTGCTTAATCAACACATGTGTCCCTCTAAAGAGTACATTATACCCCCTATCCTGAAGAACAGATACAGAAATCAAATTCATACCTAAGCCCAGCACATATAACACATCATGAAGAGGAATTATCTTTCCATTCTCCCTCTGAAACTGAACAGTCCCTTTCCCAACAGGGTTGAGTTTGGACAATTTTCCCATAGAAATCTAGATGTTGGTGTCCTCCTCCTTGTAACTAGAGAAGTACTCTCTAACTCCTGTCATATGAAATGACGCCCCACTATCTATATACCAAACACAATGTGAGGTTGAGCTAACTATACAAGCTATGAGTGGAAACTCATCTTCCATTCTGCTGGAGAGTTCTTCTGCACTTGCTGAAGCTGCCACCTTCTTCTTACCCTTTTTCCTCTCTGGGCAATCACTGACATAGTGGCCAAACTCGTGACATCCAAAGCACTTGACCTTAGAAAGGTCCTTTTTCTTCTTTTCACTTTGTGAATTTGATCCTTTGCTAGATCCCTTCTTTGCTTTCCCTTTACCTGCTAGGGCAACGTTCTCTTGTTCCACCTCATTTTTCTGACTCTTGTTGGCCCCATTGACAAGACTTAGCCTAAACTCCTCCTGAGTGAAATCAGTCCATAGTTGGACCCAACTCAGTAAAGTATCTCGTCCACTGACAACTTGAACAAAGACACTCCATTGTTTAGTAAACCCATTTAGGGCTATTCTCACTAGCTCATCATCACTAGGCCTATCTTCAACAGCTGCTAACTCATCCTTGACAAGTCTGAGCCTGGTGAGGTAACTTGTGACGTCTTCTCCCTGATTCATCCGGGTATTCTTTAGCTTCTCTCTGAGAATCAACTTCCTATTAGTGGTAGCATTCTGGTACAGATTTAGAATGGCGTCCCACATCTTCTTTGCTGTATCTAGCTCCGAGATATGTGGAACAATATGATCCTTGACACTATCAAGGGTAATCCTCCTCACTTTGGCATCGTCCTTCCTATATGCTGCAAGCTGTGTTGCATCCGTTGGTATAGGTACACCACTGGTAGCATAATCCTTGATACCATTCTCTTCCAACAATAAAGAAATTCTGGCCTTCCAGACACCAAAATTTGAGGCACCATCCAATCTATCCTGATCTCTCAAACCAACTGAAGCCATCTCAAAAGTTTAAAGCAATAATAAATCTAAAGAGATCAAAATTTCTTTCCTAGGGAAAAACTCTTCTACCCTTAACAATGCTCTGATACCATGTGAAAAATCAAACTATTGCAGTCACTGATTATTAATCTCCTATCACAAATGATTATTAAACTGCTGAAAACAAATTCTCAGCTAATATCGAAAAATAACACAACTACAACTTCACTTAAAATATGGAAAGAAATGCGCAACAGAATCAACACAATACTTTCGGAAAAATTGTCCCTGGAAAAACCCATAAGGGAAAACCAGTTCTACAGATGAGAAATTATATTAAACTTCAGCAAATCAAGAGATACAAAATTCCTTGCCTCACACTGGTAGAGCTCCAACAACCTCCTAATTTCTCCCGCTGATATTTCTCACTGCTATCCCTGCGCTAACACTGCGCCCTTGCTAACACTGCAAGACTATTTGCTAACACTGCAAACTGCTTCTCCAAAATGCTTCTTCACTGTGCCCTTGCTAACACTGCAAGACTGTTTGCTAACACTGCAAACTGCTTTGCCAAAGCTTCTCCCTTTACCTTCTTCACATCCAAATGACCCAATGACCCCTTTCTATACTACTCCTGTTGGTAAACCAACAACTGATATTAAATCTAACCAACGGCTGAGATTAAGACAACTCGACAGCCAATAATAGAATTGGTTGCAAAGTGTCCAAAAGGAATCACTAAAATTAGTAAATAATAACCATTTACTAATTTTTGGCAAGTGGACAAACAGCTATCCAAACCACCCATAAATACAACTGCTATTCATTGATAAGGACGAAAAGCTACCCATAAATAGTGCTGCTATTTTCGGGTCAGAAATAACAGTTGTCCAACTAACAATAATTAACATGCCAATCATTTAATGTTTGTTATAGAGTGACTTTCATTTCGCATGTCAAATTAATGGGCCAATTGATGGTTACATCTTCTCCATAAAAGGGAATATTTCATTTAGAATCAGATGGGCATGATAATATTGAGAGTGACAACACTGAAATTTGGTGATCCGTCATCTCGTACTAGACGTGGAATGACTGTGATGGAGTAATGACGCGCCCTAAAGTCCGCATGTGTGTGTCAAATGAATGTGCCAGTCTAATGGTACATCTTTCTACATATTTTCCACAGTGCGTTTGGAATCAGATGAATATATTTTCAATACATAATTTTTTTCACAAGAGAGCCTCATGGAATGCAATATAAGAGCTTATTTCACACACGATGTGATAACATCTTCACTGAACAAAACAAAATTGGTGGTAATGCCTCATGGACAGTTGGATGAGCTCAATAAATATGTGACTCAATTCAAAGAATCTATTTTCTAAATTTACATTACGAAGTATAAAATTACTAGATTAATAGCCGAACTTGTGCATTATAAAGTGCAAATAACCAGCAAAAATGGTTGAGTCCGTCCATTTGTAGATTATTTTTGTAATTGAATTGGTTCCATGCAAACATTAATTAGTGCTTCAGTCTAGATTCACAATACATTCTTTGTAAATTGGTTAAAAAATCTTTATGGAGAAGTATAAAGAACATAGCAGTAATTTGCTATATTTTATTTAATATTGTAAAGAAAACAAGTGTCACATAATGATATGTATTTGCAATAATTTATAATAGTTTAATTAGATGAATAAAGTAGTAAAGTTAAAAATTTGATAAAATCTAATATAATTTTATTAATATTTAATTAATATTATAAAATTTGATTAATTTTTAAAATTATACTTTTACATTAAAATCAAAATTTTTAATTTAGAAAAAAATATTTTAATAAAACATTTATAATTAAATATAAATGTCATCATACTATTTTAACTAGTAAAGTTGTATCTCAAAGTATTAATATTTTAGCTAAACTAAAAAAATATTATATAAAATATTATTCATAAAATATAATCACACGTCCAAGTTATTATAAAGAAAAATATTTTACTAAAATAATTGTATAGTAAGATATGATTGATTAATATTTTTTTCACTCTGCAACTTTTCATTTCCCGTTCGATTGATATTTTGAATTTGGATGAGTGTGGATGCTCTCGAGGGGCCGGGCTTGGTCTTAGATCCCTTCCCAGACTTGCATTTGTTTTGACTACGATTGGGGTTACCCAGGGGAATGTCGACGCTGGTCGTCCTTTTTTTTTTTTGGGGGGGGGGGGGTGCCGGTGGAGTCAACAACTCTATTTGTGGGCTAGGAGATTCAAACAAGCCATACAAGTGCTCTGTTGGTGGGCTAGGAGACTCAAGCGAGTCATACTAGGGCTCTAGGTTGAAAGGAAGTTGTTCTTGGAGAGAAAGCGACTAATACCTCATTGGAAGCTCCTAAAGTGATCAGTGGTGAGGAGGGGGTGGAAATAGTGGTACCGGACAGTTTGGTTGACAATGTGTTAGCTAATATGAAGCTCTGCCTCATAGGTAGATTTGTTTCCTTCTGCTCATCGATTAAGATGGTTAGGAAGTGGGTTAGCCAGAAATGGAAGTTGAAGGGGAGTGTGATGGTTTGAACCATGCTAGGAGGCCTGTTTTTCTTTAAATTTAAAGCAGCAGAAGATATCACAATGGTGATGGTTGGTTTTTGGTCATATGGAAAGCATAGCCTAGTGGTAGCGAAGTCGCATCTGATGTTGGACCCGACGAAAGAGCTAAATTAGATGGCTCTAGTCTAGGTTAGGTTATCGAGCCTTCTACTCAAGTTTTGGGATGAGAGGATCCTAAAATCTATTGGGGATTCCTTTGGGCACTTTGTAGCTATGGATATGGTAACTTTGCAAAGGTCCCAATTGGTCTTTGCAAGGTTTAGTGTAAATGTGGCAGTGGGAACTACCTTGCCTGAATCTATTACACTAAGCTCAAAGTGGGGTAAGAAGATTCAACCCATCATTTATGAGAATGCAGTGTTTTTTTGCTAGAAATGCTTGTCATTTGGGTATTTGATTGTAGATTGTAAGAATCCAGATAGGCTGGTTGAGGAGAATGTTGAGGGTGTTATAGAACGGAGGGATCCTCCTCAGGAGTCAAGGGTGGTGGGTACTAGCTCTCTTGATTGTGATGGCAAGGTGGTGACTCCCCCTTCTAGGAAGGAGTTAGAAGTGAAGGTCTCTCAAGAAGAAATGGAAAAGGGGTTGACTTCCCTTACTAGGAAGGATCAAGAAGATAACCCTCATGTTGTGATGGGGAGGGTTAAGATAGAAGAGTTGGAGGGGAAGTTTGGTTTGGTTTGGGACCTGGAGACACTTTGCATACAAGAAGGAGAGTTGGGAGGTTTGGAGGAAGGAGAAATTTCTTTTCCCTTTCTGCAAGGAATTGAGGAGCTCCTTAGTACCCATTTCAGGAACCTGGTGATCGGGGAGGTTTTTAGAGGAGACATATAGATAAGGCCTTGGGGAATAGTGAGAAGAATGACTCGAAGGAGGGGGAGGTTGCTAGGGTCCTTTGTTGGAATGAGGATAAACAATCAAACAAGATAGTGGATTCTTTAGCCCAGTTGGATGATATGGAAGGGAAGTGGTAAACTCAAAGAAGATAGATAAGAGTTTCAAGGAAACTTGAGATGGTAGTGGAATTGAATTTGGATGTAGGAAAGTCAGGAAAACAAAGTAAGAAAGCGAAGCAGATGGCAAGGGAGGTGGCAAGTGGCAGGCAAGCTACTTTAGAATCCCTGTCAAAAGGTAGAAAATAATTATTCTGTCATGGACATGGGGGGGTTAAAAAACTCTCATAAGCAGTTAAAATGACCCCATGTACTAATATATTGCTCATCCAGGAGGTTAAAATGACCGATTAATTTGAAGAATATTGCAAATTATGTTTGGCCAAAAGTAAAATTTTGCTACAATGAAGCGAAAGGAGCATCAGGAGGAGTGGTTACCTTCTAGAACCCAGATGTTGGTAATGGAAGTTTAATTTATAGTTCTAAATTCTAACTTATAACTGAACATAAAATGGGAGATAAGACTTGGAATATTGTTAATGTGTATTCTCCTAATACCAAAAGTGGAAGGCACAACTTATGGGAGGAGCTATCTATTTTTCTCTCTCAAAATAAGAAGACCTTTTGCATGGGAGATTTTAATTCCCCTTTGTACCCTTTGAAGAAAATTGGAGGTATGATAGATTTTAATGATACTATGAAAGACTTATCTAATTTTATAAATAATAATGATTTTATGGATATGGAGATGTGTGGAGTGAAGTTCATATGGTCAAATAATAGAAAGGGTGTTGAATTCATTCAAGTCAGACTGGATAGACTTTTGGTCTCGGCTAGATGGGAAGGATTAACTTCCTACTCTCTTACAGGAATACCTAAGATTGTCTCGGACCACACCCTTAACCTTTTTAACTGTAAGGAAGATTCCTTGGGGGCCCCAAGACCTTTTAGATACAAAATAATGTGGCAATCCCATCCTAACTTTAGCTCTAGGGTGGCTGAGTGGTGGGGTATTAGAATTGAAGGAACAACAGTATATAGACTCTCTATTATGTTGGAGAATGTAAGATGAAATGTGCAACCCTAGAAAAAAATATTTTTGTGATATCTTCAAGACTAAGGTGGAGGTGGAGGGGAAGTTAGTTGAGCTCCAGAAAGCTATGGGGGAAGGCATACCCACGGATAACATTATCGAGGAGGGGGATAAATACAAACAAGTGTGGAAGGAAATGATGATAATGGAGGAGACTTACTATAAGCAGAGGTCCATGGTGTTATGGCTCAAAGTGGGTGACAGGAATACTATTTTTTTTATAGATTTGCATCAATTCATAAACATAGAAACATAATTGATAACATCAAGGATGACACTAGTGTGAAGTTATTTAAGCCTAAGCAGATAGGGAACTGGGTGATGGCTTACTTCAAAATTTCTTACATTAAAGAGCAAAGAGACTTTAGAGAGGAGGATAGGCAATGGTTGATTGATTCGATGCCCACCATGATATTGGCTGAAGAGAATGAGGAGTTAGTGAAAATGGTGGCTGAGGAGGAAGTCCACAAAGTAGTGTTCTCTATGAAAGCTTATAAATCCTTGGGACCAGATGGTTTCCCACCGACATTCTTTCAACACTTTTGGGAGGTTATCAAGTTGGACCTCCTTTGGATGGCCCGTGATTTTTTCAGAATTGGGAAGCTTCTTAAACGACTCAATTAAACTTTCATTTTATTGATTCCCAAGGTCAAAAACCTGGAGGTCCTTTCTAGCTTTAGGCCGATCAATCTATGTAACACTACTTACAAGATATTCTCTAAAATCTTGCTGAATAGGTTGAAGCCGTTGTTGTATAAGTTCATAGGGAAAGCCCAAAATGGGTTCATCCTAGGGCAACAAATCCTAGATGCTGCTATAACAACGCATGAAGTCTTGCACTCTATGGAGAAAAGTGGTAATCATGGTATGGCCTTGAAACTCAACATCTCTAAAGCTTATGATAGGATTAATTGGACCTTCTTATATAACATTATGTAAAGGATAGGCCTTAGTTAGAAGGTTATTATATTGGTGAAGTCGGTGGTGGAAACTATCAGCTATTTTGTGATGGTTAATGGGTCATCTTGGGGAAATTTTGGTGGGGAGAGAGGACTTAGGTAGGGTGACCCTATCTCTCTTTACCTGTTTATTATGGTTGTTGAAGTCTTGGGAAGAGCGTTTATGAGAAAGTTGGAGGGGAGTATAATCAAAGGTATTAAACTTGCTTCCACTCTACCTCCTAAAGTAATTCATCAGTATTTGGATGACACCTTTCTTAGTGGGGAGTCCTTAGTGAGTGAAGCCAAAGCTTTGAAGTCAGTGTTGGAGATATATACAGTGAATGCGGGTCAAAAGATCAATTTTGATAAAAACAAGTTTTTCTTCTTTAGTGCCCCCTGACCTGTAGCAGAGGATTGTTAATATTTTAGACTGTGACATTGCTGAGTTACTAGATATTTATCTAGGTCTCCCATTAACCATGAAAAAAGTGAGTAACAACTTTTGGAATGGGATTCTAGAAAGAATGGAGAAAAAGCTGATTGGATGGAAAAGTAAAACTAATAGTTTTGGTAGCTAGGACAGATGTTCGTCCATAGGCAATTATTTAGTATATAATTGTTTTGCTAACAATTTGGTTAGAGCAAGGATAATTATTTATTAAATAATTGACTTCTTTTAGAAGGAACTAGAAACCAATTTTGTTAGGGTTGGTAAGTTTTTTTATATCTCAGTTGTCGATTGTAAATTGATCTTGATAGTTGGTTTACCAACAAGAGTAGTATAAAAGGGGGTTTAGGGGGCATTTGGAGAACAAGAAGTTTGGAAAAACATTTGCAGTATTAGCAAATGAGTTTGTAAGTTTGTACTGTTAACAAACAGTCTTGTAGTGTTAGCAAAGGTACAATGTTAGTGTGGGAATAGCAGTGGGGAATATCAGCAGGAGAAATTAGGAGGTTGTTGGAGTTCTGCTAGTGAGAGGCAAGGAATTTTGTATCTCTTGATTTGTTGAAGTTTAATATAATTCCTTATCTGTAGAACTAGTTTTCCCTTAGGGGTTTTTTCCAGGGACAATATGTCCGAAAATATTGTGTTCATTGTGTTGCACATTTCTTTCCATATTTTATTGGTGAAGTTGTAATTGTGTTATTTTTCAGTATTAAGCCATGAATTTATTTTTGGTATTTAAATAATCTATTAAGATAGGAGACTAATAATTAGTGATTGCAATAGTTAATTTTTCACATGGTATCAGAGCCTAGTTAAGGGTAGAAGAGTTTTTCCCTAGGAAAGAAATTAAGGGTTTATAATACCTAGTTTGATCTTTTTAGATTTATTTTTTGCTTTAATCACCTGAGATGGCTTTAGCTGGTTTGAAAGATTAGGATAGATTGGATGGTGCCTCAAATTTTGGTGTCTAGAAGGCCAGAATTTTTTTATTGTTGGAAGAGAATGGTATCAAGAATTATGCTACCAGTGTTGTACCTATACCAACAGATGCAACACAGCTTGCAGTATATAAGAAGGACAATGCCAAGGTGAGGAGGATTATCCTTGATGGTGTCAAGGATCATATTATTCCACATATCTCAGAGTTAGATATGATAAAGAAGATGTAGGATGCCATTATGAATCTGTACCAGAATGCTACTACCAACAGGAAGATTATTCTTAGAGAGAAGCTAAAGAATACTCGGATGAACTACAGAGAAGATGTTACAAGTTACCTCACCAGGCTTAGACTTGTTAAGGATGAGTTAGCAGCTGTTGGAGATAGTCCTAGTGATGACAAGCTAGTGAGAATAGCCCTAAATGGGTTTACTAAACAATGGAGTGCCTTTATTCAAGTTGTCAATGGATGCGATAGTTTACCAAGTTGGGATCGACTATGGATTGATTTCACTCAAGAGGAGTTTAGACTAAGTCTTGTCTATGGGGCCAACAAGAGTCAAAAAAATGAGGTGGAACAAGAGAAAATTGCCCTAGTGGGTAAAGGGAAAGCAAAGAAGGGATCTAGCAAAGGATCGAACTCATAAAGTGAGAAGAAGAAGAAGGACCTTTATAAAGTCAAGTGATTTGGACGTCATGAGTTTGGCCACTATGTCAGTGATTTCCCAAAGAGGAAGAAGGGTAAGAAGCGGGTGACAGCTTCAGCAAGTGCAAAAGAACTCTCTAGAAGAATGGAAGATGAATGGGTATGTGTAGGATCATGGTGTGCCAAAAAGTGGCGATGTGAAAAAAATAGAGTTTGAACACGTCTAAAAGTGCTTCAAAATTTGCTTTGACTTTTTTCCACCTATCCAGGTACCAAGCTTGGAAGGAAAGGCCGAGCCTTATTGGATATCCGATCTAATATCGGATATCCAATATTATTGGATATCCAATTTAATATCGGATATCTGATATTCATATGACATTATTATAATAATATTATAATAATATAAAAACATTATATTATAATAGTATAATACATTATAATATAATATTATTGTAATATTATAATATAATATTGTTATTAAATATATAATATAATATAATAATACTATAATATAATAATAATATTATTATATTATAATTTATAATATAATATTGTTATTAAATATATAATATAATAATAATAATAATACTATAATATAATATTATTATTATTATATTATAATCATATAATATTATACTATAATAATAATATTATATTATAATAATATAATATTTAATATTATAATATATTGTAATGTAATATAATATATATATATATATATAATATAATATAATATTTTATATTATAATATATATTAATGTAATATAATATATATAAAATATAATAAAAATATATATATAATATAATATTTCAAAGCTATATTTTATATATCTTATATATAAAATATAACAGGTAATCGGATATTCGATTCAATATCGGATATCCGATACTATATCGGATATTCGATACTTGTAGCACTACATTTAAAAAAAAAAACAGACCCACGGGCCCTTATTTCTCACATTTTGGGGGCTAGTATTGACGCGCAACCAGATATCAGTTATAAAATTGGATATCGGATATTAAGGTATGTTTTTTTTTTAAAAAACTAAATTTTAATCTAAATTCGATAGATTTTAGCATGGTTTTGTTTTTTTTAGTTGAATCTAGGGTTTTTTTGAAAAAAATGTAAAATTAAGGTTTTTTATATATATATATTACGTTTTGCAATTCAATAGGAATGGCTGATCAAAATGATGATTGTTAATACCCCTCCTCACTTAATGTTATGTGCAACAATTATTATTTTAAAAGAAATAATGAAATAAATGTCACACACTTTATTTTACAAGAAAAGAGATTATTTAACATTTAAATTAAAAAAATACACCCCTCATCTTATAATTTTTATGGAGTTTTACACTCCACATCTCTTAATTAAGTGTTAATTGCACATTCTCTTATGTGGGTCACACCTTTTCATTTAATTTTCATTCTCCTCTAATCTAGGAATATCTCTTCGCTTTGGTATATATATTGCATATCTTGTGTTTTCTTGTTTTACTTGTTGCTTTGTTCATTGCGAGCAAGCATTCAAGCATAAACGAAAGGTACAATAGAGAAAATGCGTTGCAAGGATTACTAGGTATTTTGTTGGATCTCTATAACACTTGGATTTGGAACTAAAATGAACATTTTATTTCTTTGGCTTGAGTACTTTTACATGCTTTCATAGATTCACACTTCATTTGGTGCTCTGAAATTGGATCTAGATTTGCTTTCATGCATATATGTTTCACATAGTATTTAGGCCCTATGAACACTATTTGGGAGATCTTGAGAGACTGAGCTTCATTCGCTTGCTTTACATGCGAAGCTCCTCTTGACGATGGATCCCCTTGTAGGTAGGGAAGGATATTTGTCATTGTCTCATTATTCTGCTTGGGTTTGTCCTCAACATCCACTAGTACTTTTTCTTTTGAGACTGGTGGTGTTTGTTGTTGGATTTTCCAAAAAGTTGGTCAGATGATTTCAAATTAGTGTGTCAAAGAATCTTGTTTGCTATGTTTAGGTAAGGTGAAGAGGCTAGAGGAGTATGCTATGTTCCCTTTTGGGCACATTAGAAACTTGGAACCCTTAAATCCAAACCAAGTCCTCATGTGGTACAATTTTGTGAGTCTTCCTTGATTAGAGAGGGTTAAACCATAGTGGACATTCCCTTTATTGGGTCAACCACGTGGATGGTACCTCAAGCAGTAATAGCCATTTTTGATGTGGTAGTAGCAACTGCTATATAAATTTCCTTGTGGGAGAAATCCCCACAGGTGTAGTCTTTTGTTGGGTTGTTGGATCTCCTTAGTATCTCTGATTGATTAAATTCTTGGAATATGTCAAAACCCTGGTATGCCAGGATTGGATTTCGCCCACTCTAAATTGCAAAAGCTACAGAGTTAACCATTACTAAGAACCTTAGTGCTACCAAATTTTCTTTTCTAGGACTATGTGCATGATTGAAAAATATTTTGAGAACATACACAGTAGTGGTTCTAGGGATTATATTCATACTACGAAACTATTTTTGTTCATGTGCAAGGTTGCTTTATCCCTTGCCCATTGCTTGTAGACGTTTGCTTGAAATCTTTGATTGTTGTTCTATGTGCCTGATTATTATTTATAAATGAAGGAAATGATTTTTCAAGTGGAGAAAGTTTTCTTTGGGATTTTTTGATTTCATCCTTGGATTGTGGGTAGTTAGATGGCTTGTTATCTCGGGTTCCCTAGTGGGGCGTTACACTTTTGATGCAAGATTTTTAACTTCTTAAAAAAGTCCAATTTAAAATCTTGTAGTATGAACTTGAATTTAAGTCTTGAAATCATAACTCTCTATTTAGTGATAAATTATGTTCTCCATTATCTTCCCTATCTTTCTATAATCCCTTCCACTACAAGGAAACATGACCTTTTAACTTAGTTTGTGCTAACTTAAACCTTTATGGATCCTTAATGACTTTAAGCTCAACATAAACTTCTAGCTCATTTATCTAATCTATCAAATCCTTGGGATGTAATGAACTAGAAAAGTTAGAAACATCAAGTCTATGACTCTAACCATCTATGCCTTAGAATTCAATACTATTTCTTATTCTACAAGAATCCTACCATCTCTTTATTCTTGATCATCAATAACCTCTTTAAATTTATCTCCAATTTCATTATTTGTCCCAACCGAGCATTTTGGATTTTAGCTCTCAACTTGTATTTAATTACTCCATCATATGCTATAATCTTCTAGGGTCATGCTCCTATGTATTGTGTTCATAAAGATTCCAATATTTAATTCCCTTAAGTTTCGTAGTATGATTACAACTATTGCTTTCTCTAGTCTAATCCAATAATATACCAACACAAATAATCTTCCTCAAGTAACAAGGATTGTTTAATACCTAAAAAATTATCATTTTTGCCAATCAACCAATACTCCAATAATTATAGGTTAGATCCAATCTTTTGCCACCCATAACCAAGTTCATAAGTGTGATATTAAATTCTTCAAAGAAACTGAACCTCCTCTTTCCATCTTGTACTAACCTCTTGTTGATGTAGATCAAATCCTAAACTCATGCTAGGAGGACACACAATAGGGTTGGCCATACATATAAATACATCTAGAGAAATGTGTCATTAAGAATCACATGTGAATCTGTATTGTAAATCACAACTTGCCACCCTAACCATTAGAACAAGGTAAGTTAGAATAGGATTAGACCAAACATTAGATAATTTTATCAAGGAACATTAAAGCAAGTTGCAAAGATAGACATAGTGTCTCTATGACGCCTAGATCACACCATAAGGATTGCATTAGATAGCAAGCCAGCTTGATTGATCGCCTACCAAGACAAAAAGAAAAGTATCAAAATGAAAATGAAATAAAAACATAAAGGAAAATATTTTTGGATGATGCAAGATTTCCAATGAGTCAAGGATGCTCTTTCTTCAAACACCCTAAGTAGTTAAAAATATTCCATAATTGAAACATTTGAACATTTAACCAAGTACAAGACATGAATTCCATGCTTCTTCTTCACCCACTTCTCTTCTTAATCCAAACCACTAAACTGGTTATTGTTTTGTCTCTACTATTGGTTCTATTATTTCAGTTTTGTTACTTCATTCCACAATAATCCTTACCATTAACCATCAATAGATGCCTAAATTTTTTAACTCCACCATTGAAATTCATATTTAAACAAAAAAATGATGAAGGATTCAATAATTTAGTTTTTTTTTAGTATACTATACAAAGGTGTTAGTTTTAAAAATTCAAAATTAAATGAACATATACATTTATCGGGTCCATACGAGCAATCACTCCTACTTAAATAATTATTATAGGTTTTTTTTGTGTGTTTGTCATGTTAGATTACATCCTCCCTACTTGTAGACAAATGGTGACTTTTTCCTTTTCAACCATAGGTTTTTAATCATGTCTCTATCATGTGTTCATTTAGACTAGTATTTACATCTTTATCATATATCCCTACCATACAGTATACACAACCTTTACCCTAGATGTGTATCATAAATCACCCATGTGTCATATGTTATAAACTTATACCATCATAACATCTTCATAAACACCTATCGTAAATTAATTCTTTATTAACTCAACTCAAGATAGGTTTTATATTCTAGGTTTGATCATCATCCTAACATCTTCATGAACATCTATTTTAAATTAAATCTTCATTAACTCAACTCAAGGTAGGTTTCATATCTAGGTTTGATCATCATCCTAACATCTTCATGAACATCTATTTTAAATTAAAGCTTCATTAACTCAACTCAAGGTAGGTTTTATTTTCTAGGTTTGATCATCATCCTAACATCTTCATGAACATCTATTTTAAATTAAATCTTCATTAACTCAACTCAAGGTAGGTTTTATATTCTAGGTTTGATCATCATCCTAACATCTTCATGACCATCTATTTTAAATTAAATCTTCATTAACTCAACTCAATGTAGGTTCTATCACTATACATTTTGTTGTCATCCTTTGGTTTTGACATTTTTTCATAAGCATTGATTTCTTCAGAAAACCTTTATAGTATTTTTTATTGTATTTTATAGATCATATTAGCTTCATAACTTTACAAATTACATAAAGAATATGACATTTAGTTAGTTTTTTGAAGTATCTTTAATAGTTGTATTAACTTCACCTAGTGGGTCCATGCTTAGAATATTTTGTAGGATATTAATATATAGATATAATGACATCACTATAAAAAAATCTACATGTTTAAACAATATATACTAGGGTCTCTAACAAATTTGATATTAGTCAGGATGGGCAGAAAGAATAAATGGGAATCACTTATCAAGCTAGATGTGCAAGACATCCCAAATGAAGAAAATCATTTTTCAAGTTATGAACTTGAATGGACACCTATTGGAGTTGGTAATAACCAACAAATAGACTTGTGCGCTGCTATCCCTCTTCATAGACTCCCTCACTTTGTGAAAGGTGAAGGTTTATTAGATGGTACAGAAACAACTTTTATACGAAAAAGACACAATGAATATATTTTGATAGAGCCTTCTAACCACGCCACAAAGATATATTCAAGGTTTGTCTCTAGATTTAACAAATTAGTTATGTCACCCTTTTTTAATAATGTGAATTAATAATTTTTTGTTGTACATGTATAAATAGTTATCATTGTGCTTATGGGCCTCAAGATGATAGAAATCTAGATGAAAATAAGAATGTAGAAAAGTATCATTGTGCTTTTGGGCCTCAAGATGATAGAAATCTAGATGAAAATAAGAATGTAGAAAAGAAAAAGAAGCGAAGGTTTGTTCAAAAAAGGGGTTTTCAAGCCCACTTTCATGTTAAAGTCATGTATGGTAGACAAGATATTGCTATTATTATATATAATGAGTATATCCATCAAGATTCTAGTGGTGAATTTTGTCACGGAAAGGATGACCCTTCTGGTGATCCTTGCACCAAGGTTATCAAGTGAGTGCAAATCATATATAGAATCCCTATTACTTATGGGTGTGGGGATTGACATAATATGTGAACAACACTACTTATATTTTGGTCTCAAGAAGTTGATGAATAAGAGACATACTTGCTTGTTGAGAAAAGATGTGTTGAATGCATGGAAAAGAGTGTGTTCCCTACGTTCGCAAAAAAATGAAGATGATGCAAAAAGTGTATGTTTGTGGCATGTGGAGGAGAAGGATAACTTTTTCTATTATAAAACATCAAATAATGTGGAAACCATTCCATTTATCATAGGCATTCGGACACCATGGATGAGGGAAATGATGGTGAAACATTCACATGAATCTATCATTGCAATGGACTCCACATTTTCAACAAATAAATACAATGTAAGTAAAACAATGTTAATTTTTATTTGTGGATTTTAATTTAATTGTGTCTAATTTATACAAATATATATATATATATATATATATATATATATATATATATATATATATATATATATATATATATGATTTATTTATTTATGTGCAGTATGAATTATATACATTGCTTGTATTTGATGAGAAAGAAGCCAGTGTACCTATTGCATCGGCAATATCCTCGAGAAATAAAATTGAGGATATAAATGAATGGCTAAGAGAGGTTTACAAAAGAGGGAAAGCACAAAAAGAAGATTGGCATGTGAATGCATTCATGACAGATGATGCCAGCGCTGAGATTGAAGCAATCAGGTTTTATCAACCTTACTATAGATTTGTAAGAGTGTAATTATTTGCTATTTCATTTGTAAAAATATAGATTTTCTAACAAGAATGATTTTTTCATTTTAAAATTCAGTTTTGTTATAATGTCATTATTATTACTAACTTGTATATTGTAACTTGTAGATCAACCTTTGATTGTCGAGTACTTTTATGCATTTGGCATGTGCGTAGAGCATGGTTAAAGAATGTGTATAGGTAAGTCGAATTTCAATTCAAGCATACAAAAAATTATATGCTTAAACATCATATCCTGATATGATTTTTATAATCTAGGTTTGCGAGTAATAGAGATGTTGGAGAAAAAATGTTTGAAAGATTGGGTGAAATCATGTATGCAATGAGTGACAATGTAGACATGATCAGTCATTTGATTAAAGAATTCATAGAGGAGTTTAAAGAAGAGAAGAAATTTATTGAGTACTTTTAGAAAACTTGGTGTCAAAATGAGAGATGCGTTGGTAAGTCAATCAAAATGTAATTATTTAAGATGCATTTATATCTTTTAATTTGTATGTAGTGTAAGCTTAGACATCATGTGTTTTTGTGTAGAGATGTGGGAATTTTTTTTTTGAAGTTTCTGTCATGCAAACCAAGAAACTAATGCAGCTATAGAGTCATACCATTTTCATATTAAGAGTCACTATTTAAGTGATCTTTCTAAGAAATGCACAAGGAGAATGGATTGGCTTATTCATACGCTTCTCCATAGAGTAGAGCCATACTATAAAAATAAAAGATATCTACAGTTCTCTGGATTCTTGACTAACTTCAAAAAGGAGAGATATTATCTAACTGCTTTAGAGAGGTCAAAAGCAATAGCTGATACAGATTGCTATCCTCATGATCTTCTTCCTAATACATATAAGGTAATAAGTTAAACCGATCCAAAAAAATGGTACTTCATTAGGAAATTTGGATCAGATTTACATTTATGTGATTGTCAATGGGCAAAAAGAGGAAATATGTGCAAACATGTGCTGAAAATTTTAGATTTTCTAAAGAGAAGCAAAATAAACCAGCAAGATCAAGTTGGTGGTAAGTTTCATTTGTGATTTAAGCTTAACAGTTATTTCTAATTATTATTATGTAATTTTCAAAACTAACTAAATTAATCATATCAAATTACAGATTATGTTACTACATTGGTTGAAGAAAATGATGGAGTTAGAGGGAGCTCTTGTCATGAAATTGGTACCATTGGTAATGTTAATATTCTTATAATTAAATATTGAATAATTTTAGATTTCTAAAAATTAACTTAGTCATTTTTATTTCTATTATCGATTGTTGAAAATCATCTAATACTTCCAACAATGACTTTCTAGATTCAGTTGACTAAATTATTTTTATTAAATTATAGATGATGTTACTACGGTGGTTGATGATAGTGATGAAGTTAGAGGGAGTTCTTGTCATGAAAAGGGTGTCATTGGTAATGTTAATTTATCCTTATAGTAAAGTATTAAACAATTTCATGTTTATAAAACTAACTAACTATTATCCAATTATAGATGGTTCTATGCATCCAGAAGATCAAGATGTGCTTGGAGTTGTCATTGCCAAAGCTCAAAGTACTGGTAATCTTCAAAACCATCATTTTATAATGAAACATTACCAATTCTAAATTTATTTTTTAACTTATTCATTGTTATTTCTATAACAGATGGTTGGAAATCCTCTAATACTTCCAATGATGACTTTCTAGATTCAGTTGACTACATAACTTCATTGCTTCAAACTTTACCAACTAGAGAAGATGATAAAATCATGTTTAGCCAATGTGTTGGGAGATTTGAAAAAGATATGCATGCAACTTTTTCTTCATCTTCCAAACTGAAATCAATCCCTGGCTTAGAGAAATTATCTATGAGATGATTAACACCATGGTTTAGTCCAAGTAAAATGCGTAAACACCATTTTACTCATGAAAAGCTTAGTGCCAAAACTCAAAACTCAAATGAAAGAGCTAAGGAACATGAAACTTTTAAATTCCCCTCTGTAGGATCTAGAAAGAAAAAGAAAAAGAAGGTCATCAATCGATTAGGCCTAACAATACAACAGGAAAGAGATGTTATCAAGCAAAAAGGTAAGTATATTTATTCAAAAACATTTTAGTAATTTATATAAGAATGTGTGTTTGTGTGTGTGTGTGTGTGTGATAAACATATGTCATTTTGTAGGCCTGAATGATCAAGAAAGTAGTCGATGACGTCGATTGCCTTTCTCCATTGATTTGAACCAAATGGTTACAGGTGAAATACAAGTTGTTTATGGTAATGATTTTTAGTAATTATTATATTTCCTTGAAGCAAACTAAGATTATTTTATTATATTATAGATAATGTTGCTCCATTGGTTGATGAAGATGAAGTTAGAGTGAGTTTTTGTCATGCAAATGCAATCCAAACTAGAAATGGTAATGAAATTACAAAATAACAATAAATAAATTTTGATTCTTTTGTTTGTATATTTATTTTATATAATTTAATGTATTAAGCATGCAATGTTGTTGCAATGATAGATGGTGGACAAGAAACTCAAGAAGATATCTCACCCAAGACAACAACAATGGACACAATGCAAGTTACAAAAGGTAATAAAATAATGAAATTCATTTTCATAGATTTTGTTGCCTTTAATGCACACGTTAAGTTTTAGTCTTTGAATGTGGATGTTATTGCAGTTTTAAATGATAACAACCCCCAAGAACATGTGTTACCCTTTTCTCTTGATGTCAACCAAACAATAACAATGAGAGACACAATGATAAGTGGAGATGGTAAGGAAATTTCGTATTTAAATATAATCAATTCCATGACTTTGATTTAGAAATTAATTTTATAACTAACACAATTTATCTACAGGTGGTGTTGATGATATTTATATAGAGGATCATGACCAACATATATTTGGATAATCACATGATGATGATATTTATATAGAAGATCACAATCAACACATTTTTGGATAATATTATAATATATTATATTTTAGATATTGATTATTGAGTACTAAACTATCTTTGCTAGAAGATGTGGAATTCATTTGTTATGGAATTTTTTTTCATCATGTTGTAACTCTTTATTTTTAAAAAGAAATTATGAGTTTAATTGTTCTTTCTTTTCTTGTTTTTTCATGAGTGAATTCTACTTGACATAAATCAAGTGATCAACTATTGAATTTTCTACCATGAAAATCTTACTTTTATCATATAAATAGCATTTGAACCTAAAAAAGTTACAATGTTAGTGTCGATAGTAATATATACCCTAACTAAAAACAATCATAGCTTCTAATTAGATGAAATTTGTTTTGCATTGCAAAATTTAATCATTTAGAGTTAAAAAATACATTTCTTTAAATTGATATGAAATGGATATAGAAAGAAGTTTGAAGTAATGCAATTGTGCTTATAATTGAAGGGTGTAGAAACCTACTTGCACAATTAAAAGGCTAGACTATTTATTTTCTTTGTTTTTCACTAAGTCTAGAGTTAATTTTATTTTTACAACTATAATCAATAAATAGACATTAATATAAAAGGTTGGGATAGATAATATTCAATTTTTAAGTTTAAATATTAAATGTACTTTTATATAATCTTTAATTCTCATCAAAACATAAACTTTGTGACATAATGGACATCTATGAAAACATTTGTAACTTATTACAATAATTTAAAATTAGATAAGAGCTCTGCATTAAATCATTAATTTTAAGAATTAATTTATTATTACATTTACTCCATTTAATTTTTAAATTATTAAATTTTTTTTTTAATATGATGGCAAAGGTTGTTCATTAGACCTTTACACCTACCAATTATATTTGTGTTTTACAATCTCATAAGATTATTTTGCATTTTTACATTCATCATTCATATGCAAGGAGAATGCTAGTAGAATTTTGTTTTAGAACCTACTTGGCATATCACATTTTCTATGCAATTTATTAGAATTATGGTTGAGCCTATAGTGAGAATTATGTTTGAAAATAACTTTTTTGCCTTTCTCTTTGTCTAGGATTTCTTATTGAAGTGATCTCATAGAGGATTTTTTTTCTTGGAATTTGATCAACTATTTTCTTTTCTCTATAAGACAAAGGTAGTTGGACGTTGGCCTTCTTATGTTTGATAAAATCAATCATGCATTTTGGGATTGGATAGCCACAACTTTTTGGTGATAATACAATTCTTTTGGTCCAATTGGTAGGATTTCATTGATTTAGGAAAATGACTATGCTATGTATTTCTTGGTTTAACTTAACAAAAAATATTGGAACTTTTGGATAAGTGAACAAACAATCTCATAAGGGACAAAGAGACCTTGTCAGAATAACACAATTTTGGATATGATCTCTCTTGGCAAAACACTCGTGACTATTTTGAATGTTTTTTCAAAAGATGTTTTCACTTAGCCAATAACAACAATTATAGGTCACCCACACTTTAGCTTAAGGCCAATTTTTTTTCAATATATTGTTCATAGGCTCATAGGGAGGAACCTAGAATCTTGATGTATTTAACCTTGAAGCATTGTGTCCCTCTCAATCTAAGATGTAAGTCAATGTGGAGATGAAAAACAAAAAATGCACTTAATAAGGCCTTTAAGGTAGGGATAAATAGGGGATCCCTTGCAAGGGCATGCCCAACTTTTGGTGATGAAAACTAAAAGCATTATATCTCCAAACCAAGGATACACATATAATGAGTAGTGTCAGAGGATGAAGCAATCCTATTGCACTATAAATAACATACCATGGCTTAAAGGGTGATTACAACTTAGGCTTTTTAGTAAGTTGTCCAATATGTTTATGTGTGTGACTCACGTAAGAGCCTGGTTGACCGTGTTGGATACTTAGAGAAAATTCACCCTGTAAACAAACCTCTCTAAAAGAAATGAACTAATTCAACCTTTCTTGTAAGTCAAGTTCCATGAAGGAAAGGGAGAGGATACAAATAAGGAGTGTTCCCTTGGGTCACTTAGATTAATGGATTTCTACATCAAAATAACTCAAAAAGGTGCGTTGAAAAGTTCATTTTCCAATTGAACTTAATTAGACCAAGATTTTATAGGTAGCCTAAGACAATACCATAAAATAATAAAATATTTAAAGGCACTCAAGAGTGATTCATATTCCCAAAAATCAAGAAAGCTTGTTAATTCAATTTTAGAGCCAAAGGGAAATGTAAGAGATGCTTTTGGGAAGATGGGGAATATGGCCATTTTGGAAAGTATTAGAGGAATGAAAAGTGTAAGAGGTGTAAAATATGTGTAATTGCATTCAAGAAAAGGTTTTAAATGCACTAAGTTAGAAAGTGGGAAGATGTGACATGAGCGTTGACTTGGGCTAGCTTAAGATATCTTAGCCCTCACAACCAAACGTCTAGAATTTGATTAAACTTGGATTATTATTTGATTAGTGTGCAAGAGAATTTTTATAAATAGTATGTAATGGGAGGAGAGAGAATGGGTTAATCAAGGTTAATTAACTAATTTATAGAGATTGGTGCTAAAATGTCTTGAATCTTGGCTCAAGGGTTAAGCTAGAGATTAAGATGAGGTTACAATTAGTGGTCATGTGTTTTGATTGATTGAAAGAAAATTATTTGATCAAAAGGAAAATTTGACATTAATTTGAATGAATATATGTTTTTAATTTGAAATTATATATATTTTATTTAAATTTGTAGAGAAAGGGAGATTGAACTAATCATGTGACTATAAGTGAATTTGATAATTAATTAATTTAATGAATTAACCATTGCAATGACATAAATTAATTAAATATTAGATATTTAACTAATAATGTCTTCTAAAAGAACTATATTAGATTACAATATCATGCAATCAAACTTAGGTGTACAAAAATTTATCTTAATATGTTGTTTTGGTTATAAGTTAATAATAAAATATTATAAGAAAAAAAAAATGGTCAATATATGTACTTATAATATAAAATCGATAGATATGTTAAAAAACTATTTTTTTTTTAGTATACACAATTTTACAATTGTAAATTTAAGACACTCATATTGATATTAGATTACTCTTTGAAGTATTTTATTAACTACTCAACGTTTTAAAAGATCAAATTTTTATTGCTCTTTGACCTTTGGTAGACTTCTCCCTTAAAATTGTCTTGATTGTCTAACCTAGCTGCGTCAGTACTACTTCACGTCTGTCATTGCTGAACGCAGTACTTCGCGTCTATCCTTGTTGAACGCATCTGTTCATTGGTTCTAGGGCGTCTGACTTCGCTAGGTCGTGTCGGACGAAGTGACGGGTAGTAGACGGAACGACGTTGAAACGAAAGTGGAGAGGCGGGTGCAATATCGTGGCTGTTTAGACAGTGCCAAGATTTTTTTGCTCTCGGTTTACAACATTTGGATAAGACCTCATATCGTTTCATAATTGGTTTTAAGTGAGATGTGACCTGACAGTCACATACATCTCGGAAAGAGGGTAAACATGGATCTCGTTTCATAGTATTTTATTCAGTTGATGAGATGTCGCCCTCAATAAAGTATGTCTCAACTTACATTTATATATTCTCGGAGAGGATAAGCATTAACTCATTTCATAGTATTTTATTTAGTTGATTTGATGTCGCCCTCAACAAAGTATGTCTCAACTTACATTTATATATTCTCGAAGAGGATAAGCATTAACTTTTTAAAAAGAATTTATTAAATGGAGATTCAACTTTTTCGTCTAGTGTTTTTGGTTGAGAATGAAGGATTCACCATCTCAGCCTCATCCCTTTTAGATGTTAGGAGCCTTGCACTCAGTGAGACTTGATCTCTGGTGGGCTCTTTGTGAGCCTTTCAACTTCACTGATAGACCAAGGGCCCTTTGACTAAGCATTAACTTTTGTTGTTTTATGGTAAAATTGATTTCATAGAAGGTGTTTAATTCTAATTTTATAAAAAAAAAAAATTTAATGAGATTTTCTTATTAATAATAAAGTAGTATGCTTTGATATTATATATAATTTAATTGTTTAAAAGTTTTTAAAAATTTGATAAAAGAAAATCTTATAGAATAGTTTAATATATGAATGGTTCAAAACTTTATATTTTTATTTCATAATTGATTCTCATTAGGCAATTGGTGTGCAACGGGTAGACTAAAATATATTGAAGATTAGATTTGAAAAAAAACATATAAAGAGGAGGATGATTGTTAGAAAATAGTGACATTAGACTTTGTAAAGATTTATATTTTGAGGACTACTCTCTCTCTCTCTCTCTCTCTCTCTCTCTCTCTCTCTCTCTCTCTCTCTCTCTCCCCATAATGTGTAATCATTATATTTTTAAACTCCTTAAGAAAACCTAACAATATATTCACAATAACATGTATGGATCTATTTTTTGTAAGGTAATTCATTAATCTGACACCAAGAGAGATTTTATTCATGGTTTTCAATACTAGATTGATATTATTCTTATTTTAGTTAGTTCAAAGCATTACTCAAATTTTTATTATTCTCAATTTAGTTGGTTTAGAGTATACACGTTTATTAGCTTTTTTGGGCTAATGAATATTTATTTTTTAAGATTGTTGAGTTCTATGAGTTTCAAATGCTTGAATGACATTAGAGAGTGTTGAGCAATCATTTTGCACAATAATGACAACGTAAATTCATTAGAATCTCTCTCTTGAAAAGTTGATCAAATAACCAACTTCAAGGCTCCAAAAGGTTGTTTTTAAACCACTTGGTTAACTCAAGTGAAGACCAATATTTATGTTCACAAGGAGGTTTTTGTTGGTATATGTGTAAATCTATAAAACTTGAAAAATGTGATTGCAACCCACTATTTTTTTATTTTTCTAATTTCTGAATGAATGCACTCTTTAATAATAAAACTATATGATTTCCTAAGTTAACCTTTGATTTTGAGAAGTAGATTGTAGAGATAAGGTAACAGAAAATGTCAAAAATTTGCTAAAAGTAAATTTCTAAAAGGACATAAGAATAGTGGCAATGATTTTGTGAATTAATTTTTCAAATGGATGGTAGGAAACTAACAAAATCAAGAGGAGCACATCCAAAACTTCATTGAGGCAATCGTTAATGAAATCATAATAGAATTGTATGTTTTTTACAAGTCAGCAAATCATGTACCCACAAAAAGTGTGCGCACACAAGATGAATCATGATGCAAGTATTGTAGAAAATATCTCATATTTGATTCGTCACTATAGAAGTATTATGCGGCTATACATGACAAACTCTATAAAAAACAATGATTGCACAAGCATTAAAACACAACAAGACTATTGACTTTATCGCTAGTTGCAAAAATTAATTTAGAAAAGAAACTCACATTCTAGCAAGAAACACAACACATGGAATGAGAGCAGTAATAACATATCTTTATTACATCAAAATACTTGCCTCGAATAAATGTTACATCATTGTATTTATAGGGAACCCTCTCCATCATGTGATTTTTGGAGCTAGGGTTTTTCGCATACAAAAAGTATGCTAAAACTATTAAAATTAAGCTATTTATGTACATACCAATAATCTATCTAGGTGCTAACTATGCATGTAGTTTTATTTTCCTTTATTTTATTAAATGATGTGTGCACCTTTACATGACTCAAATATTTTAATAGAAGAAGAAGATAAGAGGGAAAACATCTCCAACAAGAAACTAGAGCTTTAGGATCTTATGAATAATATGTTCTCATTATTTTGCATGCATATCCATCAGTTAGCAATATGGTCTCATCACTCTCCATGAGTACCCAGAGAAAACTTACCACCGCCTAAATATGATAGTTATAAATTGCAGTGTGCCAGCAGTGTGCAGGTACCTTATGACAAAGAAGTGATCTATGAGATGGGTGTTCTGCACACGTCATCCCCATATTTTGAATGTTGATTTTCAATTTAAGGAAGAAGTACAAGTAGTTGAAATTGAAACTACCATTTATGAGACAAGGCCCAATGCACTTAATTGCTAACGAACTCAAAAAATATGGAATTAAAGCATGACAATGCTAAATTTAGCAATTGACAATCAATTAGCATTGTAAAATTCAATTTTAAAAAAATTGTTGCACTTATGGAGTTGCGGATGTGTGAAGATATGAAGGTGAAAATTGGGCACTTCACTATTTATCTTCAAAATTCCAAAATTGTGGAGTTGCCTGTGTACAAAGTTGAAAACTATGAACTTCACTTAGAAATTTCATAAATTTTTAAAATGAGAAGTTGCACACATGTTGAGATGTGTACATGTGGACCACTAAAAATGTCAAAATTTCCGAAAAAAATCAAAGTTCTTTTATTTGAAAATAGTTTATGGGTTTTGCTCAATCTAAACTCCTAAATATGCACACACAATATAATTGTCAACAATATTTTATTGAAAAAATAAATTAATCTAAAAAAATTAACATGGTTATTATGTAAATCATGAAATTATGTTAAGTCTAATTGATCTGAAGGATCAATGTCATGTTTTAGGAATTAAAATAGAAGATGCTAACAACACTTAATGCAAAATAAGTTAGAAAATTATGAAAACTATATAAAAGTTTAGGTCTAATTTGGAAAAGTGTAACTTCTTGCCCCTAGCTTAGAATTATGAAACGTTTGCTTTGTTCGAAATATATCCAAAATTTGAAGGCAAAAAATGGAAGAACAAGTGAAGAGTCGTGTTGACCAATATTAGCTACAAAATGCCCCATAGATCCTTAAAAATGCAAATTACTATGGCATAGGAAAAAGATAAGAAAAACAAATAAAGTTATAACAAAAGCCCCAAAACACTTAGGGCCCATTTGGCAACGAGAATACAAGCAGAATAAGGATACGTAAATTCTTAAAATTTTGAATTCTTCGTTTGGATGCACCAAATTGGAATTGGAATACGAAGCAAAATAGGAATACGTATTCCAATTTTGGCCCAAAAATGGGGTTTTGCAATTCCACCAAAATAGGTGTTATTGGAATACGTATTCCTATTCCACTTTTATTTATTTTAGAAAACATAAATTTTGGGTTTTGCGAATTCCCACAAATATTGGCTGAACCAAACAGAGAACAGGAATACGTAGCCCCATTTTCTATTCCAGAATAGCTATTCCTAAATACGTATTCCAGAATAGCTATTCCTATTCCCACAGCCAAATGGGCCCTTAGAGATGACTCAGAAGGTTGACTCGAAACTGACAAAAAGGGCCATCACAAAGTTGTCCACCTTGTAGGTGCAAATCTGCACTCACATGCCAAAATACACAACAAAACCCAAAATATCGCACCTCCTCACCTCTATAGGTGTGGAGTTGTGAGAAATATGATGGTGAACTTAACAAAAAAAATAAAGTGCATGCAGATTTGCACAGAGATCACACTTATGCATCTCTGTAAGTGCACAATTGTGCAAGCTATTGACACATTGCATATTAACCCCCATATGCACAAGATAGACTATGTGGTCTTGCGCACATATGCAACTCTACATCTACATATGTGTGCAAATATGTACTTAGACAAAATAATAAAAGGAAATAATTGGACTTTGCAATGCCGTATATAACATCAGCCCTATCAATCTGAATTTATTTTGAGAGATGTTCATCGTGACATAGGGTTGCAGATTAACCCTAGGACGCTTATTCTAATTTCAGTTGACCGGAGGCTGGGACTTTTAAATTGGTCTATGGATTTGATAGAAAATGACAACTGGGCTACAGCTATTTGCATGGACCACATTTTACTGCAAATGTGAACAAGAAAAATGGTTTCAGACATTTGACTCCTGTGTGGACATGGTATTTTGAGGTGTACTTTCCAGTTCTTCAGCTGGCGTTTACAGGGCATAATAAATGCTGTCGCTCCTAATGTTGGAAATGAAAGCACCTCTTAGAACGGAGACGCAAAGATAGAGTTTATGACAGACAGCTGTATTTTCTTGCGAGAGTAAGAAGCGGGCTTAAGCGGAGGAAAAGTTTTCCTCAATATGGAGAATAAATCTGGTGAAATGAGCTTCTTTGTGGCTTGTCAAAATGGCCATACAAGAACTGCGAAAGACTTGCTAAAACTTGCGGATGCACCAAGCTTGTTATTGCCGTGGGAGGGAAGAACATGTTTCCATGGGGCAGTTATTGCAGGAGACCCAGGTTTTTTTGGTTTTCTCTTCATTCATTTTTGTTTTTCTGATCAGAAGCTATTCTAAACCTACCGTTTCGGCTCAACTTATAGTCGATTTATGAACTGCAGATTTGTTACGAGAGCTAGCAGCAAAGATACCAGTCCAAGGTCATCTTCTTCTTAGAATATTTTTCTAGATTAAAAGGTTATCTTTTGCTTGTTTGCCTTGTTTAACTGTGTGACTCATGCAGATTTAATCAAAATAATAACAATGAAGGACTACAAAGGCGAGACGGCTTTGCATTTAGCTGTGAGGAAGAATCGCGTGGATCTGGCGAAACAGTTGGTCGACATGGATGCCAATTTGTGTGATTGTACGAATAAAGAAGGAGAAACTCCATTAAAACTGGCAGTAAGTTTGGGGTTCAAAGATGCTGTGGAGTTATTAATAACCCACACCCAAAACGCCCTCCATTATGTTGTGAAGCTCAACCAAGTCAAAATTGTTCAGTTTTTAATTGAGAAAAAAATAGACTTGTCCAAACTCATCAATCAGCCTTACCAGCCAAATCAAGGTGGAGATGAATGTGTCACAGAAGCATCTGGTGAAAGAAGCAATAACCTGGCTGTCGAAAAAGGAACCACAAAGTGGACTAATGATGATGAAGATATAGATACTCAGAGTGAAAAGCCAGTTGAAGCGGGAGACACACCTTTACACATTGCAGCAAGAAACAAATTTGAGCACGTATGATTATTTTAGGGGTTTAATCTCACTATTCTCTGTGTTCTGGATTTCTATTGAAACTAATTCCTTTTGAAATACTTAGGCAACTAATTCCCACTCTTTCTTTCCTTTTTCATTTTTTGGGTGTGTAGATGGTGAATTTGTTGCTGAAGGTAGGTGAGGTGGACAAGCATGCGCTGAACAGTGAGGACAAGACACCATTTGAAATTGCAAGAGAAGTCACCGAGTACCACGAACCTTTTAGGATGATAAGAAAGTTGGCAAATTATAGAGGGAGGCCAAAGCCATTCATGTACTGCGCGCCACAGGTGAGCCATCAAAAATTCATGAACTCGAGGTCAATGGTAAACAAAGCCTACGAAGAGAGACGCAATGCAGAACTAGTTGTGGCAACGCTGTTGGCCGCCATGACATGTGCTGCTGCTTTCACCGTCCCTGGCGGTTTTGACTCGGAGTCTGATGCAAAAGAGGAACGGGGGAGCCCCATTCTTATATCCTACATTTCATTTAAGCTCTTCCTCATTTTTGACTGCGCAGCCTTCTTTCTCTCCCTCTTTGTTTGCATAATGTGGGAGATGAGCTCGGAGCTCACCACGGGGGACAAAATGCTGTTCATGACCTTCAACAGTTTAGTGGTTTGCGGGAGCTTTGGCTTCACCGCTTACGGTTTTATTGCTGCAGTGTACGCGATGCTGGCGCTTGAAGTTGATACCCTCTCTTGGGTGGTTTTGGGAAGTCTCGATTTCATTACTTTGTGTGGCATTCTCGCATTTATCCGTCAGTCGGTACATTTTGTAGTGACGAGGGCGAGATTCCACCGGCTGTGCGGTGTGTCTTGTTTCTTCGATGACATTGTTGAAAAGGTGTGGTGCATTTTAGAACGGTTTGGGCTTCTGGAGATATTCCGTTCAGGCGATGAAGTTTCCCGTGATTTGATCACTGGTCATGCCAAGTTCAGTGGGCTAGGTCGTGAGGATGGCTCCTCGTCTCCTTTACCGGTTTAGCGAACTTCCTTGTTCACAGTTTTTTCCACTCCCTTTTAGGTGGCTTGCAAATTCCAGCTCTAGTTAACCTCTGCCCTGAGGTCACGACTTAGTGAAGCTAATGTATGGATTTTGATACAGGAAGGAACGTTTATTTCGTAGATCATGTAACAAAGTGTTTATGTATAAAACTTGATAGTCGAGAAGGAACGCTTATTTCCTAGATCATGTAACAAAGTGTTCATGTATAAAACTTGATAGTCAGGAAGGAATGTTTATTTCATAGATCATATAACAAAGTGTTTATGTATAAAACTTGATAGTCAGGAAGGAATGTTATTTCGTAGATCATGTAACAAAGTGTTTATGTATAAAACTAGTATCAGTTAGGCCTTTTTGTACTCCGGGGTCACCCCCTTCTTTTGGCTGCTATCTAAAACTTTAAAAACAAAGTGTTTACGTAATATCTGAATTAATATTTTATTTGTACATGTGTTTGCACTCTCTTTTATCTTAATGGTTAAGGATGATTAATGATTGAGTATTATCTGGAATGTTTGAAAAGAACTATTGTTATAATATTTGTATTATCACTGTTAACATATTTCTAGCATTCTTAGATATAGTTGTAGAAGGTTAAAGACATGAAGAATGTTGAAGGACATTGTAAGACCACATTTTAATAATGTTCTAGCTCAATATCACCAACAAAAACAAAGATCTCTTTCATAAAAGAATTACAAGGTACAATCTACTTTGAATATTTACTAGCAACACTCACTCTAACACCCCTTCTTATGTGCAAACATGGGGATATGGAATCATTATGAAAAAATGCAAGATATAAAGGTTGATCTAAACAACAAGGCAGTGTTAGTTACCCATGTACAAATGATCTCTCACACATACAATAAAAAATAAGAAAAAGAGAGGAGAAAAACTAGTTGGAGAATAACCCCACCCAAAAAGAGAGTGTATCCAAATGTAGGTCATATTTAATAGTGATTGAATAAGTGGTGTATGGATGTCTCATGAATGCCCCCATAAACTCCTTTCATTATGAAGATAGAATTGTTGTCTCCTACATAATAGGGGTGTAAAGAGACAATGTAGACCATCATAATGAATAATCTCTTCTGACAAAGGTGTTTGAAGAAAAAGTATGAAAGGATTCTTACAAATAACTTGTTTCTACTTAGGAAAAGGTAAGACAAGGCACACATACATGATTACTTCTCATTTGAGACATGAATTGAAAGATTAAAGCATGATAAATAGTGACAGTCTCGCTAGTTTTTTCATGTACCTTCTTACTTACAAATGATAATCATCCCATAGTTGAATCAACTATATTCTCATTCAAAACTGTAGGTCAAATTCTAGAAATATACAAAAAATAACATTGAAAAAGCTTCAAATATGAATATGATTTCAAAATATGAGTGCAATTTGGCTACCATCAAAGAGGAAAGTTAACTCCTCAAACATATTCTTCGAACATGAGTGATAGTGATTGTTCTAAAGAATAGGAATGAAGTCTCAATCAATTAAACTACACAATGAATCAATAAAATTAAAGGTGCATCAAAGGCTATGAAGAAGAATGAGAAGTATTTGAAGTAAATTCATAATCAGATTCTTATGAAATTTCAATATACATCGAAGAGGGAAAATCTCAAATAGTACCTATTGGTAGGATATCATTTAAAAAAAAATTAAGACATGCAATACAATAAAAAAAACAAGATAATTTGAGAATGGTTTATTATATACATATTAAAAAGTTAAAACCAAATTAGTAGGTAGTCAAAGGAGAAAAAGACCCTAGCTATTTAGAGATGACCAAATGTAGAAATACAACATCACATAGGAATGACACATATTAAACCTTGGTTGAAGCATTTTTTAGATGATTTCTTTTACCCTGACCATGGTCTAAGGAGAGTGATTCCTTCTTGTAAGATGATGAAAATACAATGCGATTGAAAGCTAAGACCTAAATGACAACTAGAGAATCTACCTGTAAAGTTGGAATTTTCACTAGTTTAGGGGCCTAACAAAAACTATTTTATAACTAGTAGAAACAACACAAAGAACATAAGAGTGGATCATATAAGGAAAGGAAGGATAACACAAATAAACTAGTTAAGTAAGAGGAGAAAAGACAAGATGAAAAAGACAAAAATATGGAGTATTCAATAGAAAAAAGTTAAACCCTATAATATGTTCAACTAGATGATATACTTAATTCTATTAAGGATTGCTAATATAGATATGTAATCTTGTTCTTTTTGAAGGGTATACCTCTTGAAATTGATTTATATAAATGATACTAGATTGAATTACCAAATAAAAGGATGAGAAATTGAAGCATTGAGAGGGTTGGGTAAAGGTTATAATTTTTGCAAGTTTAAATGTATTGATGTTGTGCATGTAGTCATTCAATACAAAACTTAAGTAATATGTGGTTAGATTTGTTTTAATATTAAGAAGTAACTAAAAATGGGGATTGGCCTAGAAACAAAAACCTAAAACACAACAAAAATTCACTAGAAACACATTATCATACAACCCACTTTCTTGATACTACAAAACCCCACACCAATCTATTCTAGTTTCTAAAACTATTACAGTCAACATGTAATGTAATATCCTAAAATCAAACATATACCAAGTCCAAATAATAAAACTAAACTAAGTCAAACTAAAGATCAGAGAAAGAGACCTCTAGGGTAGTGTGCAAGTAACAAAACACATCAAAAAAGTAAAAAATAAACATAGAGAGATAACTCTCTTTCTTATCTTTATTGGGCCTTTTCAGCAACACACGAAGCCAACCATCTGCCAAAAATTGGTACAATGAACTTGTAGTATCCACGCCAACAAAGGCAACAAACCCATCTTTCGCAGTATGAAGGAGATGAAGAGTTGTGTCTATCAAGTGCATGGCCTTGACAATAAAGTTTAGCACCACATCAAATCTATGATCCAAGTTATCATGTCTCCTCATGAGTTTATTAATGTTGTCATCAAGCACAGAAGACTCCTCAATACAATCCTAAACATTGATTCCCAGAGTCATCTAAGGGTCATTCCAATCATCTTTGAAATTGCGCTCATCCTTATGTTGTTGTTGACATGGGGATATGATAGTATCAGTGTCACCATTTCTACCCCAACATTTGTATTCTCTAGGATGTGGGTCTCATTTTTAAGACCGTTAGAAACATGGGAGGGTATGAAGCTCAAATGGCTATCCATAGTACTGAAATCACCCCACTTTAGAGGACACTTACTAGAAGAGTCCTCTTCCATGTCCTTAATACATTTCTTTATGTTACCTTTACTTTTCTATCTTTTAGTGGGTTTGTTATTCTTCCCATTACCAGTAGAGTCTAAGCTAGCAAGGCAATCTTTCCTAGCCTTGGGATTTCCTCTCTTCAAGTTCCATCTAGGCCTTAGAGATCTTCTTTTACCAACTTTGACCTCTAGAATCAATAGTTATGATATCCTTTTCCCACTTAATTTGTTGGAGGATGTAGGAGGGGGTGCGGTTGGTGTCAACAACCAAGATAGTTTCCATGAAGATTTGGAGAGTAGAAGTGGAAGGTGAAGTGTTGGGAGGAAGGACTTGAGCAACAATGAGGTGGGGGTGGGGCGCAGAAAGATCCTGATGAGAATTATACACTAGGCAGAACATGAAGGCTTGGTGAAACGAAGTGTAGGATTTACCAGCTTGCCTTTTCTTCCTAGCTTTTAGAATATTATCTTCCATAAAATGTAGAATAATGCAAGGAAATGAAATAAGATTATGATTCCTAAAGTGATTTAAAATGGGGAAATGGTTGCAATAAAGGATTTGAAATCAACCCTCCAACATGAGATAACACATAATAGAATAACGTACCTCATCTTATGGTTTTAGAATAGCTTCTTTTTCAAAGCCACCATGCATATAAACCATCTCCTTACTAGGTTAGAAGAATTTTTACATAGTGGCTTCATCCATGAACCTCACTTTTTTATGCCATTTTTTTGCCTTCAAGGGAGATCCCACTAATTGTTGTGATCACTTCTTCATTACTCTTTGAAAGAAATCTCATTAGTCGTGATATTCCTATCATTCTATGAATTGACAAAATGCATGGAAAAATCCTTGTCATAGCCCTCAAAAAATTTCATGAATGGAAATAGGTCTCTCTCATGTAGATACACCCAAGTCTCATTACTTTGAATGGAATCCTCAATTTCACTTGTCTCAATCTGAACATGATTGTCACTCATCTCTATTTTCTCTCCTAAATCCACAATAGGTCCTTTGATGTTTCTAACATAGTCCCACCTTCAATAGAGAAAAAAAACCTAAAAATGGTAAGGAATATTATTTTATGAGAATGATGTCGAGATCACATGAAACTTTTGCATGGGAAGAAAATACTAATCAACAACATATTATCACTCCATTCAATATGCCACCTCATAGAAAAATTATGCCAGCCTATGCTATAAATCTGTGGATAATCATTATTAATAAATCCTATCCTATCATTCCTGACAAAATCCCTTTTTATATTTTCTTGAATGCCACACTACTTATTCAAATGAAGGTGGTAGTAAATTTGAGAAAGCTTAATCACAAATTTGACAATTATTTTCAAATTTAAAACGTTCCTTTCGCCTACCCAAAAGGTAGCTATCTTTATGAGACCAATATTTACATGGTTAAATTTGTTACATACATGCTTTGACATTATATTTTTACTTTGAGAGCCCCTCTATATTAAAATACCATATGTAGATTGAGTTACCATTTTTTTAATGGAACCTTTGGACCCTTTTTGACGCAATATAATTGCATGACTTGAGAGAATTATCTCATGTAAGAATAATTTTGATATGTTTTCTAGTGCAAGGGTTCACCCAAGGGATAGACTTTAATAACTAATTACTAGATAATATCAAGTTCATTAAGATGTGCTTTGAGTTTTTGTAGCCAATAGTTTATCTTAAAAAACCTGACACAACCATTACTATTTCCTAGTTATAGATGTGTCAATGACTATAGTCAACCTCAAAATATTTGGCTTGCTCAACCTATGGTGATTCCAAATATAACCTCGTAATTAGAGTAATATTCTAGTAAACAATCAAACATAAATGAAAATGTTACATTAATTCCTATAAAGGTTCTATAACATGATAGATAGTTGGAGGATTGTGGAAAAAGAGGAAAAGACCTTCCTAGATCAATCACTATATTAAATAAGGGGTCATCTTCTTTTCGTAATCGTTCTGTATGTCCTACTAGACCCAATATCAAGAACAAGGAAACATCTCTTTCAAGTTATTTCAAAAGGAACATATCTATTGCCCCTTCCAAAAGAGATGGCTCAAATTTTACAATTAGGGGACAAAAATCAAGGTATCCTAGTTGTAATATGGAGTATGGGCACTCTATGAAGTGAATTGTGCATGCAAAAATCATTTTCATGTCTTGCCTCATGATGACGTCTCCTATAATTTAGCTTAACTATCAATATTAAAAAAAATTCTTGGAATGTCATATGTTTTCTATCTCTTGTCACATATTTGAGATAAATTATTGTCAAGTGGAAATCTATTGTTGTATTTTTATAAGAGATATTTAAGCTTGGTGGCCCTCATCTTGCTTCTTCATTATTCAACATTTGGACAGAGGGGTCTTTCTTCCATACAATTCATAGTGAGCTTATGTGTATGTGTTTTTTGAGGGATGGGGTAATTTTTGTGGGTGTGGGGTGAGGGATATTGGGTTGGCCTTTTAGATTAATATGTTTGTAATTGAAAAAGGGGAGGATCCTTCACATGACTATGTGTAGGTCCTCGCCTTCATTAATGACTAATATTTCAGTTCATGTTCAATACATGGCCCAAATGATGCAAAAAGAAAGAGGTATGAGAATGGTTTTATAATCATTTTCATCAGAATGAGTGGTCTTTTGGAGGGGGTTTTAATATGGCGGAATTTCATATAGATCATGGTGCAGGAGCACCATAAGGTCTTTTGAAGATCTCTAAAATATTTTGGCTTGTGGGTTGGTTTAGCCAACCACTAGATAATAAGGACTAAGTTATGAAGTTCAATTTTTTTTGTGTGTGTGGATATCTATAGGGTTGAAGTTGAGTCAAGTGTTTTGAGTGGTCATTTAGGATCTAGGTGTTTAAGTCCTAGAAAGTCAACAAAAGGGTCAAACTTTGACCAAGACCCCAAAATGGAGTGGTTTTCAAGAATTTGATGTTTTTAGTTATTTTAAGGTCATATGTAATGGTTTAAAGTCAAGTTGAATGATTGAGGTTAGTGGTTTGACAAAATTGTAAAAGATGTAAAAGTTGCTCATGACTACTTTGCAACTTTGCAAAGTTGTCATGACAACATTTCCTAAAAACTAGGAAAGGGCTTTAATGGTGCCCAAATCCTGACTTAAGGGTTTAGACATGGGGGAATAGGATATATAAGATCAATCAAACCCTAATTTGACATTTAGTGAACATATTGTACGAATTGAGGTTTGAGAAGAGCAAGAAAAGATTGTAATTGCATAATAGAGCCTTCATGTAGTGTCTACCCTCGTTCACATCTTTCTGGACATATTTTTGTTATTATTAGACTATGTTAGACTAGTTTTATGTTGATGGATTAGTGGTATTGTTTTGAGACTATAAGACATTATGTTATGGATTCAGTGGTTATATGATGAGATCATTTAGACTTTACATTTCATATATGCATGATGATCATTATATTACTTTCAATTATTGATGATGGTTAGTTAGATGGTTTTATGTGTTTTATTATGGATACTTACCCCATACTTGCATGTGTATGGTGTGCGTGTTTCTTGTTATTGTATGGCATTTCTGATATGGTTAAGGAAGGGAGTCATAGTCACCTGCTAGTCGGGATCTACACAATGCACCACTTCCTTCCATTGCCTGTTTAGCTTAGCATTATATATATTGTATGTACATGCATGGTTTTTTCTGCAGTTTGCAGGTATCGGGTATTGACTTCCCTGAATTGCCAGGATGAGCGTACCCTATGACACTATCTCAATGATAAGAGAAGGGAGATAAATTCTCAAGTCCAAATCTCAAACCTTTAAACCATTGTCCTAGTGAGGTAGGACAAGTATCTGGATATTTTACCCACCAAATGTGTCAGATGACATAATTTGTGATTTTAACCCTTTAGACTAATTTTGTGTGAATTTCTCTATGATGGGTTTTCATATTTTATCTTGGAGGTCTATGGTGAATTTTCTATTAATTAAGTCTTAATAAATAGATTTAATTAATAAATCAATTATTTAGAGGAAATTAA